>JAVHLV010000061.1:0-277618 GCA_036785495.1 Colletotrichum neosansevieriae | reverse complement strand
TCTGAGTGGTTTCTGGGGTGCAATAGGCACTTCTGCTTGCAGCGAACTTGGTAACCTTTATGTCCGAAAAAAAAACTGGGTCTTGCAGCGAAAGTCGGAGGGCCAAGCGGTCTTAGGAAGACAACATGGTAATTCAACTCCTTGGCTCACAGAACGACATGGCTACGATCCGACTTTCTGAGTGGTTTCTGGGGTGCAATAGGCACTTCTGCTTGCAGCGAACTTGGTAACCTTTATGTCCGAAAAAAAAACTGGGTCTTGCAGCGAACACCCCCAACCACTGAGCCTTGAGGTCTGAAAGGGAGGGTGTCCAGTGCTTTGAAGTGCCAGGGCAGTTCCCCCTCTCAGCAGCGGTTGACAAAAGGCTAATTTTAGTAGCTGGGAGCTCCTCTTCTCACTTGAGTATCCGTACATTTGATGTCTAGATTGAACCAAGCTTTTCTCATCTTTTCTCATCTTGAAGGGGGCCCCGTTGAGACGGAGCTTAGCATCCGGTTCAAATACATACGAATAATCAACTACGTCGGCTTTATGTGTTGGGGATTACTGCTTGGACTCCCGAAATCTACCCCGTCCATCTCAACAACATCAACACCAGTCTCGCTGTGATGCTCCCACGATCCACGTCGCGTCGTTAGGGCCCTCCTTCCCCTATTTCTCCGCGCACGCAAGCTCTCAATGCGCGCCGTCCAGCCCACGCATCGCCGGTGATGATGTCCATTGTCACGGACCCTCCAATACCGACTCGTGCGCGATGATATCCCCGCAAGCGACGATGCAGCACCACCAAATACAGCAACACCCTCAACCACAATCGAACAGTTTACATGGGCAATCCCAGTCGTCGCCCATGACGCATCACCAGCAACAGCTTCAGCAGCAGCACATGGCTGCTGCTGCTGCTGCTGCCGCCACCTCTACTTCACGTTCGTCATCGTCTTCGATGATGACTGCGCGGTCGGTTCTTCCAGATAGGAATGTGACGGCCGACACCATCGAGGACGCCTACGTGCAGTTTGTGCTGCATTGCAACCCCGCCGTGCCTGCCGAGACGGACACGGCGCAGCTGCGGGAGGCCTTCCGGGTGCCGCCCAAGAGCGGCGGCAAGAGCTTCAGCACTTTTACCCTCTTCCAGCTGATCAGGCAGTTGGAGACCAAGGAGATCAAGACCTGGGCCGAGCTGGCCTTGAAGTTGGGCGTCGAGCCTCCAGACCAGGACAAGGGGCAGAGTTCGCAAAAGATCCAGCAATATGCTGTCCGGCTAAAGGTGATACAAAAATTCCTGTGTGGAGTTAGAGAGGCTGACGATTGTAGCGTTGGATGCACTCCATGCATGTGGATGCCTTCTTCGAGTATCTGATGGACCATCCGCATCCATACTGGATGGAAATCCCTACTGACCCGACTCCTGTGTGCGAGGCTGGAAGAGACGGAGTGTTGGCCGAGGATGATATGGCTCTCAGGGCACTGTTACCGCACATCAGACCAAGACGAGGAAGGAAACGTCCGGATGATGACGACCTTGCCAAGTCTCCTTCACAGAGAGCGAGGATCGACTCGCCGCCGACAGGTAATGGCTACCGCGGCGATAGACTTGGATCCTGGTCCACTCACCCCGACGGACGGGCGACATTTGGCGACCGTCTCAAACTCAACGCAAACACATCATCGGCTTCCGGCTGGCCTCGAGCGCCTGACTTGGCGCAAACGCCGCTTTCTGCATACCCTCAGGGGTCGATGTCCGCAATTACACCGTCCACGAACCGCAATGCATTCTGGGGCGATGCCGAACCTAGGTCAGCAATCACGCCGTCAAAACCAAAGGCTTCTCATCGTCGGCACGGTGCCAAAGTTGTGTCTTCTGCGTGGCGTAGTGGTGGGACAGGAGCCACAGGGAAGACTCGCGGTAGACCGCCCATGAACAAGTCGAACACTGACGGGCCGTTCGTGGCCTTCCCTGCCGAAGTGCCAGCTTACAAGAAAACAAGCCCAGAAATCAAGGGTGTGCAAACACCAATGACTCCCGAGGCCTCAATAACACAAAGCACACCACCAGCCGTGCCTCCTGATTACCCACCACGCCCGCCTCAGATGCCACGGCCAGCGAAGCCTAGCATATCCTTACAGGTCCCCGAACGGCTCGGGGGCTCAGTCCGCCTCGCAACACCCCCTCCGCCTGTAGTAATGGTCAATGGCGATCTCCCAGACGCAGGCGACCTCTCAACTACGGCGCCGCCAGTAGAGCTACCACCTGGAAACATGCCTCAACCACCAATACCGCCCGTAGACCTGCAGGCCCAACAGTCCGCTCCTGACGTCCTGCCTGCTGTGAAGGGCAACGAGCCACCGCCGCAGTCGAACGACATCCCCATCGGTCTGTTCGAAAACATGGAGGACCGCACGAATATCGACGCGGTGCTCGGCTACTTTGTCGAAGAAACGGCCAACGGAGAATGGCTGGACTCGGACAACAACCCTATCGAGGGCTGCAGCATCGCCGAAGCGAACGCGCTAGTGCACACGACGGTCGAGAGAATGTGGCAGACGGCACCGAACCAGGACACGTTCCTCATCAACCTCGCCGCGCTCGTAGGCGGACGCGCGCTCATGACGACGAGCAAGCTCAAGGTCAAACGCGAGTGCGAGTACGAGGACAGAGCGACATACTCCTGCGCGTGGGAGTTCCGGATGGGCAGCATCCGTGGCAACTACAACATGGTGCAGACGGTCATGTATAACCGGTGGAAGAAGACGCCGGAAGAGAAGGATAGGGACAAGCCGGAGGAGAAGGCGACGATTGGGGGCGCCATGGAGGCCGAGTCGGAGTGGGAGAAGAGGTACAGGGATCTACTCGCAGTATCCGAGAAGAGGGACAGGGAATTGCAGGCTCTACGTTCGGGCATATCGTCGGTATTGGGCCAGACGTTTACGAACGCGAAGGAACTTGAAGGGAAGCACGGCAAAAAGTTCTGAAGTGGGAAAAGGGGAACGTTGAAATTTGACTCAAGCGGTATATCGCCCCATTGCGGGAATGGTCACACAGCACATGGCATGCGGGTTTTATGGGACTTGGCGGAGCTTCAGGTATAATATTTCGGTATGACGAAAGCCATGACTGGCAATTTTGCACCACGAAAACCAAAAAGCATCGGGCCGGCGTGGGGTTGCTTGGTTGAACTTCACATAGGCATGTGAACGAGAGGACAACGCTCTATCTCATACTGTCCAATTCAACATCATTTCGTGCAGAAACAGTTCCTGGTTACGAAAGACTCGACTTATTCGAGCAGACCTCGGTTGACGTAGTTCAGGTAGTGAAGGAGGGTGGAGGGGGAGGGCTTACTAAGTCCCCGCAGAGAGCATGCCTCAACCCCATCAATCAATGAGAAGCAAATGAGAAGCAAACCGCTCAGCTACCAAACACCCTCGAGCTCATAACCACCTTCGCAGAGCCTCCAAATCCTCTCAAAATCTCTGCCAAAATGCTCATCAAGGAATCTCACGTCGACGTATCGACCAAGGCCGACGGGAAGGAGGGTTCCATGAGTTCGTATCTCCTCTCTCTCCCCGAAAGGGCAACAAGACCTGACTGTAGCTAACCTTACCCAGGAATCTTCCTCTTCCACCCTCAAATCCCGGGTTATCCCAACGCGTAAGTGATACGGATACGCATTGTGAAAGAAGAAAGGCGTATCAACTCACTTTCGTCCGTAGGAAATTTCCCGGCGTCTGCCTCTTTTCCGAAATCTACCAAGGTCAGTAAATACATCCAGATCCGTCATCCCACCTCCAATAGCGGGGTTCCCAAAGCTCATCCTCCCCGCACAGCAGCACAACCCCTCCACACCCACAATCTCCAACTACACACTCGCCAAGCTTCTTCTCACCGATCTACACCGTGATGTCAGCACAGATATTCTCCCACTTCACACTTCTCATCTCCTGTCCTACCTCGTTTTTACATCGTGTTCATGCTTTAAGCTAAAACAATCTCTTCAGTGACCGGCCCCGTCGCCCGCTTCGCCCGCCAGATCGCGGGACAGGGCTACATCGTCGCCGCCCCGTCCTCGTACCATGACTTCACCGGCCCCGAGGCCCTGGCCTACGACGTCCCTGGCACGGACAAGGGTAACGCTTGGAAAGTCGAAAAGGTGAGTGTTCCCTCACTGTCCTTTACTTACAAGGCCCGGCTTAGACCCGAAAACCCACAAATAGCTGACTTGACGATAAGACCCTCGAGTCCTACGATGAAGACTCCCGCCGCACAGTAGACGCCCTACTCGCCCTGTCAACCTGCACCGGCCTCATCGGCAGCACAGGAATGTGTCTAGGAGGTCACCTCGCCGTCCGCGCCTCCGTACGTCCGTCCCCTCACATCCACCCCAATGACTCTCACTCAACCTCTCCCGATTCGGCACCAACCTCCCCGAACTAACACCATGCCCAGCTGGACCCCCGCATCACAGCCTGCGTCTCCTATTTCGCAACCGACATCCACAGCCGCACCCTGGGCCCGCACGCCGCCAAGAACACCTCCCCTGCGGCCCCCGAGAACAGCACGCACACCCTCGACCTCCTCCCGACCCTCAAGCACGCCGAGGTCGCCATGATCTTCGGCGTCAAGGACACCCACGTCCCCGCCGAGGGCCGCGACCTCATCCGCGCCAAGCTGCGCGACGCCGGCGTCACGACGTCCTTTTACGAGTTCGCCTGGGCCCAGCACGCCTTCATCCGCGACGAGCTGAGCAAGGGACGCTACGACCCGGCCATTACCAAGGTCTGCTTCGAGGTGTTGCTGGAGCTGTTCGGGCGCGTGCTGAAGACGGATTTGGGACCCAAAGAGGGTGTTAGTGAGCCTGAGCATGTCTGCTGATCGAAGTCGGTGACTATCGAGAATACAGACGGCGACTTAATCACTCTTCACACGATATAGAAAAACTCTCATGATCGTCAAGAATAGTATTTTGTATTTGCGGACGACATGTCATCATACTCTATTCGTAATCTATCTGTCCCCCCATGGTGAGTTGTAAAGGAAAATTCATCAGGCATGGGGAGCCAAATCAATGCCCACGTAAAGAAAAGGTGTTTGATGTGGACCTCATCCATCTGACCAGCTTTCATATTATTCCTCTCTTCCATTTCGCTCCATTTTTCTTTCGTTTCCGCTTCTGTCCCTTATATCAATCTCTCCACTACTGCTTCTTCTGTGTGCTCTGCTGAGCGGTGGCCTGTTGGCTGTTGGAGACGCTCCGTCCTCTTGGCCTTTGTCCCGAGGGGGGCGCGCCCTGGAGGGGGTGAGGTTCGAGTGTCGCCGCGGGCGGCGAAATCGTGGGCGAGAGGCTCTGGCCCGCGTAGGGGTTGTTCGACTGAGCGCCGTAGTACTGGGTGTTGTAGCTTCCCACAACACCCGTCTCCGCCTCTTCGTCGTAAGCCCCGCGGTTGTTGCGCGAGGTCGTCTTGGTCAGGTACATGCTGGGCGCCCCCTCTAGAGAAGGAGATACGGGGATAGCTTCGCCCGGCTTGCGACGGCCACCACCGCCCTTGGTGCTGCCTCTCTGGAGCAGCTGGCTGCGGACGCGGTTGATGTCGTGAGAGCGACGGCGGTCCTCCGACCTGTCGCGGTCCTTAGATCCAGACAGGGTGTCGTCGTCCGCCACTCGGTAACCCCACTCGTCCTCGGCCATGGGATCGCGCGTGTTGAAATCGTTCATGGCTGCCTTCTCCACGGCGGAGTCGACGGCGGAGTCACCGTTCGCGGCCGCAGAGGGAACCATGCGGCTAGCTTCCTTGTCCTTGGCAGCCTTGTCGCGAGCAGCCGCCGCAAATTCGTCAGACACAGCGACAGAGTAGGTGGGGTTTCCAGGAGCACCGAGGGCTTCGCCGCCTCCGCCAGGGGCGTGGATGGGGATCTTCTTGAGGGCGAGAGCGAGGGCGCAGATGAACTTGGAGCGGCGGGTAGCCCGGACGGCCTCGTTGTGCCAGTTAGACTTATGCTTGATGGCGATCTTGAGCTGCAGCTTGTCGAGGTCGCCGACTCCGGCGACGCCAATGGCGATGTCTGGCTGGAAGTCGCGCGAGTTGTCTGCGTGGCGCACAAAGTTCTCCATCTCGACACGCAGGAGTTCGAGGTCCTCAAAGGTGGTATCGTAGGAGATGTTCAGGTCGATGACCTCCTTCATGGCTTTACTGCGTGAGACGTTCTCGATCCAAAGGTTGTTGAGTTGAATGTTGGGTACTTGCACCACTTGCATTTTGTCGATGCGGGTGAAAACCGTGTAAAGGAGCGAAATCTTGTCGACGATGAGCTGCTGCTTTTCAGAGCCGACGATATCGACCCTGTCACCGACGTCGTACGGGTGCTTGACAAAGAGGAAAATGCAAGAACCGAGGAATTCCTGAGTGGTTACGGCGAAGACGAAAGACAGAGACAGGAGCGCAGTTCCGGCAGTAGCGACGGTCTGGAATCGTCAGCCATGCTCATATTTTCAGTATCATATACACCTACGGTCAAGAAGCTGGACTGAAACCAGGCGAGGAAGATAAAGACGACGATCAGAATGACAACGAACATGAGGACCTTATCAAACACGCGGAGTGCCTGACCAATGTCCTTCATTCCCTCGGTAATAGCCTTGCGTTCCTTGCCAATCTCGACAACCTTGCGCGTCATCTCGTCCAAGCTGATATCGCCGTTCTGGTCGTTGTCGATCATCTCGAAAGACTCCTCAGCCTCCTCGGAGTAGGCCGGTCCAAGTACCTCCTGGAAGTCTTCGAGGTACAGCGAGTCCTTACCTTCGACGACGAAAGACATCCAGATGCGGCGGGCGAGAGCTTCGGAGGGCTTCGTCTTCTCGAGAGCTTCGATAACAATGGAGTGGGCCGCGTTGGGGTTGAAGACCTGTTTTCCGGTGATTTCGGAGGCGATGTTGCCAAACACACCCGTAATCTTGTCACCCATGCGGCCGATATCACCGACTAGTCGCAGAGGAGTAGCAGCGCCGGCACCCTTTGCGCCCTTCGCCGCCTTGCTCAAGATCAAATCGAGACTATCGTTGATCACATAATCCTCCTCCTCGAACTCGGGGCAGTACATGGGGAATAGCGTTCTCGAGGCATCGTAGAGGAGACCGAGAAGGCGCACCTCACGCTTTGATTCCTTGATGCGGAGGGCAAAAGAGCGTTGGTGGTAAGAAATACCGATGAGCTGAACGATGCCCTTCTCACCCAAGTAAACCGCCGAAGAAACCATGGTAGCGCCAAGAATGCGGTACATGGTGATGACCCAGGACGGGGATCTTTCTAACTTGACTTCGAAGAGGCCTTGGAAAGACGCCCAAGATGCGAGAGCCCAGAAGAAGAGCGAGAGGGCAATCTGCAGGTTGGAGAGAACCGTGGCGTATTTTCGTACACCGGAACTGACAACACCGCAGAAGAACATGAAGAGGTGGGGGATGACCCAGGCGACGACCTTTCCAGCCCATAGCGTGAGCCAGGCGATCTCAATCCACAGGAAGATCTTGAACAGAGGTTGGCCACCATTATTTCCCTGTAGGAGATCGTCCTTGTGGTCGGTAATTGGAAGGACAATAATGGGAATGGCGAGAAGAAGGCAGATGGGAATGATGTAGACGAGGTACCGTGTCACGACGGAGGCGTTGGTGAGCTTGCTGTATAATCTGCCCATGGCGTTGACCTTGATGTCATCCGAGCCGCCAGTCCCGTGACGGCCCAGCTCTGCCTTCTTCTTGCGACGACCGCCCTTGGAATTGCGGTGGAAGAGGCCATGCTTCTCGTTGGGCGAGCCTGCGCCTTCATTACTCGCAGCGTCCATTGTGGGTTTGCGCGCACCGGTAGAGGTGGCGCTCTTGACCTGGGTCAGGGGGATGTCGGTGTCAGGCATATCGTCAGATTGCGTGTTACCGATAGGTAAAAACCCAGAGTGCCGAGGAGAGAGGGGTCCCGGCATGCCGACTTGGGGCTCGGGGAGTGGTGAAAGAAGTATGTCGTGTCTAACCGCGGAAGCGGTAGGAATGCTCAGGGTATAATGTAAGTTGGCGAGTTGACGGACCACTCGCTGGTGTACAGACGCTGTATATTAACGCATATGTGAGCGGGTGTCGAACCCGTCTTGGTGATAGGAAACAAGTGAAGTTCGTAGGACTCGGGAAAAGTGGGAAAGGCAGTGGGAACCAAAGAAACGATCGTGTCTGATTCTAGATACGCAAGGTTTGGGGTCGTGGTTAGTGTGTGTAAGCCCTCGGTACCGTATGACGAGAAGCCCAATTCCAGGAGCGAAAGTAATTACAAGGAAAAGGGTATCGTAGGAGAGGGAGGATAGGACGAGGAGAGGTAGAGGAGGACGGGAAGAGAGAAGAGAGATCGAAGCAAGGAGAGAGAGGTCAAATTCAAAAGAGCGTGAGGACGGGAAGCATTTCAGGGTTTAAGCGAAGGCGAGCAAGAGGAAAGGGAATGACGGCAAGGTTGGTTTAGTTTGGTTGACGAACTCAGCAAGAGACAGGACGAAAGGGGCCGCAGCCGCTAGGGCCTAGAGCGCGTTAGTGGAAGGACGCAGGCTTGAAGCTTGCAGCACTGGCGGCGGGACCCCTGAACGGCCTTTTTTTTTTTCTGTTTTTCCCCCCATAGATTGTCTGCGTACCTCATTCGTCCTTCCAGGCCCAGGTCTGTCGTCCTCCAAGAGCCGAGTCCAGGAAGTAAAGCTGGCAATTGCAGGGCCGGCACCTTGGATGGTGCGGGTAGGTACGTATCTGAGCTTTTAGCGACGAAATCCAGGGGCCTAGCAGAAATCGACCAGAAATGGCTGCTGCAGGCTTTGATAATGCAGGGGGTTAAGCCACTGACAACGATTTCCAGTTTCAAGTCTCGGGTCACAGTGGTCGACTGCTGGGATTGGGCGGTGCCGATGCTGGCGTCCCCGATTCTGGGTCCCACCTGGGTACGTACTTCAGCTCGGTGAACGTACCTTTTCTCAGGTGGGCCTTTGAGATGCCGTGCTCCCCGACATGATTCTTGGGGGGGGGTTTTTTACTCCTTGCCTTTCAGTTCCAAGATCGAACATGCGTGTGTAATGTATTGCGCAAGATCGGGGAGGAATGTCATTGGCGACTCTGAAGATTGTTGACATTTTTCGAAAATTTAAACCGCACCATGCAGGACAATCTGCCCGAGAAGGTGACTGGACGCGTCGGTAGTTGCTCCTTCCCGTGAGGAATGGTGCGTCGTTGCTACTTGACATCTCTTGTCCGAACTCTGGCAGAGTTCAGAGGTGCAGACAGAGGGAGACCTTGTTGACTACCTGGTACCTTACATCAGGTCCTCTGTACCGGACTCTGACCATCATTTTCCTGGAGTGGCAGTTCCGCACATCAGACGCTTCCCACAAAAGCTTGGTGTTCCTTCAATGAGACGCTGGTTGCACTTATCAGCGACTGACTGCCTTTACAGGGTTTGTGTTCATTGAGTTTGTAGTTACGACGCAGCCCCCCGCAAAAAAGACTACGACAAATTCGCCCAGTTTATAGGCATAATTTGGGAAACACTATAGAGGCATTTTGACCTATGCCCTCTACTAGTTAAGGATAATAATACAGAAACCCTATATATTCCTGCTAGTAAGCAAACCCTTATATAAAGTTAGATATATGCTTTAGCTAAATAGACTAGTGGAATAGTAATAGGGCTAATTATATTAGAGCTAAGTAGGCTACTAAGGCTCTTATAGCCTGGGATTGCCTTTGCTAAACCTTCTAGTAAGGTGCTATAAAAAACGCCTAAAAGGTAAACCTTTTAGTAAGGTATATATAAGAGATAACTCCTTAACCTTCTAAGAGGTTCTTATAGCTAGAAGCATAAAAAGCTCTATAAGCAGAGCTTTATGCCTATCTCTCTTTCTTATTCTTATTCTATAACCTATAATAAGTTCTCTAAGATATTAGTATTAAACCTAGCATATTAATATACTAGCTATATATAAGGCATATCTATTAATATTAATAATATATAAAATATTATATAATAGTTTAGTATTAATACTATTAATAAGGCTCTCTGTTTTATTAAGTAGCCTATATAACACTAAGAGCATATTATTAGTATAGCTCTTTAAAAAGCTCTTATTAACACCTCTATAAGAGACTTATAGATATACTAACTTATTATAGATAAGTAAGCAGACTTAGTAGCAGAGATTAAATAGGTTATTAGGCACTCTATAGAGTAGTCCTTCTTTAAATAGACTCTCTATAATACTAAGACAGAGGCAGCCCTTTAGGGGAATATTAGTAAGTATAGCTTATACTAACTATAACACAGAGAGAGTATTACTAATAATAGCAAAGCTAGTAGATAAAGTGGTGATAGAGATAGTATTAGCAGTATAGGTAATAGGTGAGAGGATAAGTTAATAGATATTATTATTAAACTGCAAAGTTAAGGATTATAAGGCTGTCTTGTAAGATAGGTATATATAAGTGTAGCTGTGGTTAGGATAGTTACAATTATATAACTGAAGGCTATGTGTATTGTCAGGAGGCGTGGCGTGAAGTTAGAAGGTCTGTTATAAAGTAGGTAAAATCACTATGTAGTGGCCAGAGGTGTTAAATCAACCCCTTAGCATATACAGTGACACGCCAAGTGCGCGCAAAAGCAGCAGCAACTATAGCGCAATAGCATAATATAGATATTAGCTACTTTTAGGTATAAATAATATATAGATCTATGCATAGAGATTTCCAGATAGCTACACACTTAATATATTATTATTTTTATACCCTATACTATATAATTTAATAATTAATAATCTAAATATTATATATAATGCTAATTAAAGCTATCTAGATAAATCTATAGTATTAAATTTACTCCTATATTATTAATATATAAGTTTATAATAAGCCCTCTACTATTAGTACTACTATAGCTTTTAGCTCCTTATTTATACTTAATAGTCTAGCTAATTAGCTCCTATAGTGAAATTAAACCTAATATAGATTCTAGATAATAAAACTATAGGAGTATATTAACCTAGAGAATATAGAAAAAGAGGATCTTAATACTATTTTAAATACTATTCTGAGAAAGCTAAAGTTCTAGAACTACCTCTAAAAAGCTAACTTTCTAGCAGCTAATACCTAAAATACTAAAATAAGAGGATTATTTACTCTAATATCTAATATAGCTTAGCTAGAGTTAGAATAAGTAACACTAATAGGATCTAAGCTAGTATAGTTCTTTAATAACTTAATAAAATAAAACTAGTATATATATATAATATAGCTATTAATATATAAAAATAAGATAAAGGATATTAAAAACTTATATAAGATTATAGTCTAATTTAAAGACTATATTTAAGAGATAGTTAACTCTAAGTACTAATTAACCTGCTTTATATCTTAAAACTCTATTATAAATACTATTATCTATCTAAAAGCTAGAACTAGAATTAATAATATCTAATAACTAAAAATAGTAAGAACAGTCTATATAGAAGTCCTTTAAGTTCTTTATAAAGGAAAAATTATAACTTAAAAATCTACTACTAAGTAGATTAATAAATATAAGTTAGCTATATCTAAACTAAAAGCAGTTAATATAGTAGAAAGTAGTAAGAAGTTAGAGTAGTTTAATAACTTTATCTATACTACTTACTAAACCCCTCTCTCTTTATAGGCTATAATATATAAGTTAACCTATAAAAAGGAGGCTAATAATAGAACTTTAAAGCTTAATAATCTTATTAAAAGTATATAAGGTAAAGTTCTAGAAATAGTTAATACTATAGCCTTAAAGTTATATATTATAAAGGATAGAGCTTTTAGACTAATAATAACTAACCTTTTAATCTACTTAGTAAAGACTCCTTAACCTTAAAGTAAGTTAAAGAAAAAATAATCTAATAAAAGGTCTAATAATTAATAGAATAAGTATAAAAAGGGAGTTAATAAGTATTAGATATATATAGGTTCCTACTACCTATTAAAGTACTAGTATATTTTTACTAATAAGATATCTAATAACTAGACTCTAAATAAGATAGTTACTAACCTTATAAAGGAGTAATATAAAAAAGAATTAGTAGATAAGATTAACTATTTAAAGATCTCTATAAAGGATTAATAACTCTTAAAGTAATATAGAGAAAAAGTAGGAGTTAAGAAAGTAGTATTTACTATAACTTATATCTATAAGTTATCTAAATTAGTATTTTTAGATTTAGGCTTAATAGTTTATATCCTAAATAACCTTAAATACTTTAAGATTCTATATAGTACTTATAATAAAGACTTTATCCTTATAGAATCTAAACTAATATTAATTAAAGGTTATAGATCTATAATAGTAAATATTATTAAACCTAAAAGTTATTTAGTAATACTATATCTCTCTAATACTATTTACTATAGTGCTATAGTAAATAATCTTATATTTTATAGATACTTAAAGAAAAAAAGTATCTACTAGGATAATAGACTAGATAACTACTACCTTTAATAATAAGATAGTATATTTATAGCTAAAATACTTAATATCTATAATTAATATATTCTTAAATATATATTAAAGGAGCCTTAAATAGTATTCTATAATAATACTATTCTAATCCCTCTATAATATAATATCTATACTACCTTAATAAAAAGAAAGCTAAGAAAGAGTATCTATAGTAACTAGCACTCTTAACTTAGCTATATAGAAGAGGCTATAATATACTATCTAAAAGCAGTAATATATAGTATAAGAGTAAAAGGCAGAATACCCCTAATAATAGTAGACTATAATATATATAGCCTTAGAAAGATAATCTAATAAGTATAATAAATATCTAGAGAGTTTATTATAACCTTAATACTAGAAAGATAAATAGCTCTAGACTTTTACTTATTTAAATAAGAATATAGAGGCTTTATAACCCTTTTACTCTTTATAGACTAACTATTAGGTTATACCTAGAACTACTACCTTAAAGACTGCTTAACTAGAACTCTAATAAAAGTGTTTATCTAATTTATTAACTTAGTTAAAAGGGAGTTAAAAGTTATAATTAAGGTCTTTAAATATAATAATAAAATTCTAAAATATCTAGAAATAAAAAGCCTTATCTAGATAATAAGTATTAGAATTAAACTATTAGCACTAAATATATAAGCTTAAAATAGGAGAGGAGAGAGAATTATAGTAGTTATAAAGATAAAGGCTAGATATCTTTATTTATTATTAAAACTCCTACCTTATTTATAGCTAGAAATCTATATAATAGTAACCTATATATATAACTATACTTTATTATAGTTAAGAGGTTAGAAAACTCTATATAAACTCCTATACTAGTTTATAAAGAGTAATACTATTATACTAGATATCTCCTATTTATAATAATATAGCTATAAAGTATTTATCTTAACTATATAAGCTTAACTTTATAAAAACTACCTCTAGTACTTTAACTCTAAGACTTAGATTAGATATCTTATTAGCTATACTTTATTAAACTCCTACTAAGTTTAGTATCTAGTAAAGCAAAAAGTTATTACTATAAGAAATATTAGGTTTAATAAAAGTATAAAATTTAATAGTAATATTAATAAGTAGAAGAATAATAAGACAGGGCAGTGGGCTGCGCCTGCGCTCGCGCGCGCCCACTCGCGCCCACTCGCGCCCACCTGCGCCCACTTGCGCCCGCGCGCGCCCACGTGCGGAAACCTATGCAAAATGCGCCTATAAATACCGCGCCTTTGCGCCCATGTTTTAGAGTAGTGTTTTCACATAGACAACAACATCGCATCTAAGGTCTTGTTCCTCGCCTAGCATTTGCGCCCTTTTTCTTCTTTTCTTTCTTTCTTCTCCCGTTTCAATGGAGGTCCATCCAGGATACGTTCAGCCCACCCACGCCGCGGTTATTCAGCCTCGCGTTGGGCATGACTGTCACGTATAGCACAGTACTGAGCCTATAGCCTAGGAGTCCGACGTCCCCCTAGCTAATACGACCACCTTTCGCGCGATCTATGGGCTCAGCGTTCAATTTCGGGTTGGATCCCTCTTTTTGCGGTTTTGCGCTTTTTGCGCTTTTTGCGCTTTTTACGCTTTTGGCTTCATTTTTGGCTTATTGCGCCCGTGTGCGCAATAGCCCTCCGCAACGCAAATTTTTCTCGCTTACGCGCGCGCGCGCGCCCACTTGCGCCCCCACTTGCGCCCGACCGCGCCCGACTTTTGCGCCCGAAAAAGCCCCACGTAGCCAGCCCGCTGCGCCCGCTACGCTACGCCCGCTGCGCTACGCCCGCTACGCTGCGCCCAGTTACGCCTAATTACGCCCAATTACGCTATTGCACGCCCACCTGCACACGCGCCTAGATGCGCCAGATCCCACCTACCAATACGACACTTAGATACTGGTTCGGAAGGGGCTTCGAATAGCCCGGCAAAAGAGGCCATGGTTCCGATGCGCGCCGCTGCGTACTTAAGAGGAAAAGACAGTTATTTGGGTATCAATAATGGGGAGGCAGAGATGGCCTAGATGGTTATTGTGCAAGTTGTTGCGTTATTGCGTTTTAGAGGCTATGGGTTCAACTGGTTTTTGGGACTTTTTTTTTATCCTGCGGAGCTTTGTTTTCTTTCTTTTTTTTGCGCATTGCGCATAGGTTTGGGGAGGATTGAGACAGGGCAGTGGGCTGCGCCTGCGCTCGCGCGCGCCCACTCGCGCCCACTCGCGCCCACCTGCGCCCACTTGCGCCCGCGCGCGCCCACGTGCGGAAACCTATGCAAAATGCGCCTATAAATACCGCGCCTTTGCGCCCATGTTTTAGAGTAGTGTTTTCACACAGACAACAACATCGCATCTAAGGTCTTGTTCCTCGCCTAGCATTTGCGCCCTTCTTTTCTTTCTTTCTTCTCCCGTTTCAATGGAGGTCCATCCAGGATTATGTTCAGCCCACTCACGCCGCGGTTATTCAGCCTCGCGTTGGGCATAACTGTCACGTAGTACAGTACTGAGCCTATGGCCTAGGAGTCCGACGTCCCCCTAGCTAATACAACCACTTTCGCGCAATCCATGGGCTCAGCGTTCAATTTCGGCTTAGATACCTCTTTTTTACGGTTTTTGCGCTTTTTGCGCTTTTTGCGCTTTTGGCTTCATTTTTGGCATATTGCGCCTGTGTGCGCAATAGCCCTCCGCAACGCAAATTTTTCTCGCTTACGCGCGCGCGCGCGCCCACTTGCGCCCACATGCGCCCGACCGCGCCCGACTTTTGCGCCCGAAAAAGCCCCACGTAGCCGGCCCGCTGTGCCCGCTACGCTGCGCCCGCTGCGCCCGCTGCGCCGCGCCCAGTTACGCCTAATTACGCCCAATTACGCTATTGCGCGCCCACCTGCACACGCGCCTAGATGCGCCAGATCCCACCTACCACTACGACACTTCGATATACTGGTTCGGAAGGGGCTTCGAATAAGCCCGGCAAAAGAGGCCATGGTTCCGATGCGCGCTGCTGCGTACTTAAGAGGAAAAGACAGTTATTTGGGTATCAACAATGGGGAGGTAGAGATGGCCTAGATGGTTATTGCGCAGGTTATTGCGTTATTGCGTTATTATGAGGCTATGGGTTCAACTGGTTTTTGGGACTTTTTTTTATCCTGCGGAGTTTTTTTTTTTTCTTTCTTTTTTTTTTTTTTTTTTGCGCATTGCGCATAGGTTTGGGGAGGATTGAGACAGGGCAGTGGGCTGCGCCTGCGCTCGCGCGCGCCCACTCGCGCCCACTCGCGCCCACCTGCGCCCACTTGCGCCCGCGCGCGCCCACGTGCGGAAACCTATGCAAAATGCGCCTATAAATACCGCGCCTTTGCGCCCATGTTTTAGAGTAGTGTTTTCACATAGATAACAACATCGCATCTAAGGTCTTGTTCCTCGCCTAGCATTTGCGCCCTTTTTCTTCTTTTCTTTCTTTCTTCTCCCGTTTCAATAACCTTTAAGAAATAATCTAGGAGAAAATATATAACTATTATAATAATATTATTAAGTTAATAAAGCTATAACAGACACTAAACCTAGATAATACTAAGAATAATAAAGAAGCTAAATAGTTATTACTAACTAATTTAATAGAGACTAATAAGGTTAATATACTAACTAAGTCCTAGCTATAAGATAAGTTTAAATACTTTTAAGCTTAGTTTTAACTTATTACTCTATCTTAATTTCTACTCTTATTATTCTTCTAAGTAATAGGAGATTTTAAGGTAAAAGAAGGAGAGGTTATTACTACTAAATCTGAGAAATTTAAAATTAATTTAAGAACCTTTTATAAGATAGTATTTCTAGCTAGTATAAAGCTAAGCAAATTAATTAAGTAGTAAGATAACTTCTATCTATATTTATAGTTTAGCTAACTTAAAGCTAGTAAGAAGTATAACTAGATATTAAGCCTTAAAGCTAGAAACTTTCTACTTAGTCTAATAGTATTAAATAATTCTACTAAGAATAGATTAAAGAGATATCTAAAAAGAACCTATTAAAGAGATCTGCTATTATTATTCTTATCTTATAGCTAACTAGCTAGTTACCTATTAGAAAATAAGTTTAGAGAAGCTAAAAAATTATATCTAAATAGTTATAAACTATTAAATTTATAGATTAAAGTATTTAGTATAATAATATAAGATTATAAAGTTCTTAGCTACTACTAGATATATATCTATAAGCTAGATAAGTATAGAAAACTTATTAAAGTTAAAGTAAGACTTATTATTAGAGGAGATTAATAGCTTTATAATTTAAAAAATATCTATACTACTATCTTAGCTAGTATATTTTTCAAAACTCTTATTATAGTTATAAACCAGTTTAATATAAACCTCCTATAATATAATATAGTTAACGCTTTTATTTATACTAATCTTAATAAAGAAGTCTATATAAAGATAGTACTAGAATATTAGAAGAGTAAATATATTCTAAAGTTACTTAAAGCTCTCTATAAACTTTACTATTTACTACTTCTATAATAATAATATCTAAAAACAGGTTTTATAATAAGTAAGTTTAAATAAGTAGCTAGTAAAAACTACTACTAATATAATAGTAAGATCCTATTTTTCTTCTATATTAATAACTATATATTTATATACCCCCCTTCTAAAAAGATTAAGGTAAGATAGCTAATTAGTAAACTCTAACTATAATATTACCTTAAAAGAGAAAAGAATATTTAGTAGTTTCTAGAAATTAAGGTTATTTAAGATTAATATAGATATAAACTATAGCTCTTATAGTTATCCTTCTTTAAGAAGCTATTAAAACTCCTAGATAGTAAATTAATAAGAGACTATAAGACTCTAATATAAAAGATAGGATCACTACTATATACTATAGTAATAATAAAACCTAATATCTTATTTATAGTTAGTAGACTTATTTATTTTAACTAAAACTCTAGATCTTATTACTAATATACTACTAACTATATTATTTAATACCTTATATAAATAAAGAAACTATACCTAGAATATAGAGTCTCTAAGAGATTAACTAAAAGACTTAAAGTTATATCAGATACTAGTTTTACTAATAATATACTAGACTATAAAAGCTTCTAATTCTTTATAATAAAGCTCTTTAAAGAGATAATATTATAGAGAGTAAATAAGTAAAATATAGTTACTATATTAACTATAAAAGCAGAGCTTCTTATTTTCTTTTAAATAGTAAAGGAGAAACTATTTATAAGTTAACTTATTACTACTCTATAAGTCTCTCTCTTAAATAATAAACTAATTAAATTTATAAATCCTATAGCTATTAATATACTAAAAGTTATAATCTAGTATAATAACCTATAAACTATAAGCTTTATTATAAAAGAGATATTCTAGCTATAAATAAAACTCTACTATATTAATATCTATAATTACTAGTTATAATAGAAGGTTATAGAAAGATATATTAAGGTTATCTATACCCCTTTAGCTAAACTAATAGCTAATAAACTTATAAAAGCCCTCCTATAATAGTTTTATAAGAGATTTATTACTTAGTTAAGCCTTATTAATAAGTTATAAATAATTATAAAGGCCTAAAAGAGAGAGGAGTTATAAAACACTAATAGTAATATTAGGCCTAGATTTAAGTAGATCTAATATTTAATTTAAAGGAGTAACTTTATAGTTACTATACTAGTTAAATTAACCTACTAAATAACTTACTAACTATAACACTAAACCTATATAAAAGGGAGGGTATTATACTAATATTTAAGCCTTTAAGTATATAGTTTACTAGAAACTTTACTTATATAAGATTATATCTTCTTTACTTTCTTACTATTATATAATAACTCCTTCTTAGAAGCTAATAATACTCTTATAAGCTATACTAATAAGACCTTACTATTAATAGTAATACCTCCTTAAAATACTCTATAAGTAGGAATAAAGAATAATAGAGAGTAGTAATCCCTCTTACTATAAAAGAGTAATTTTATAAGATAAAGTAGTTAAATTAAGCTAAACTAAATAACTATAAAAGAAGTAATACCCCCTCTATATAATAATCCCTCTTACTAATAAGATCTTTAAGTTAGCACTACTTAAATAAATCTATTATTACTAACTTTCTAGATATAGCTTATAAAGCCTTAAATTAGATAAAAAGACTAAATTATAATACTATAATTAAGGGCTAAAAGCTAGAATACTTTATAATAACTTATAGATAATACTAGGAGATAATACTAGAAAAGATATTATAAAATAGGTAAATAATAAAGTTATAAAGTTATTAGTAAGTATATAGGATATTAGATAACTTTATATTAAATAGATATATTTAGATAACCTTAAATATACTAGATTTAAAGTGCTTTAAAGTTAATTAGCAAACTTAGCTAGTTATACTAAATTATACTATATTATACTATATTATATTAAAACTAAAGAAATATATTAAATTAACCCCTTAGTATATATAGTAACACGCTAAGTATATATAAAAGCAGCAGTAACTATAGCGTAATAGTGTAACACAGATATTAGCCACTTTTAGGCATAAATAACGCGTGGATCTATATATAGAGATTTCCAGATAGCTACACACTCAATACATCATCATTTTTACACCCCATACCGTACAATTCGACAAGAGGCCACAGGGTTTGTGTTCGTATCATGCGGCAGACACGAACAAATCTCATATGAGCGTGGTGTAGAGCTGCTGTGTCTGAAGCATAAGGTAGCCCGTGTTTTAATGAGTCCTGTGCCTGGCAAGACGTGTAACCCATGTCCCCGTGTACGCATTCATCAGTCGTTTCCAAGGACGACTCGTCTGCCGGCAGTCTGCAGGCTTGAGAAGGGGGGGGCCTCGGCCTCCAGCTTCAACTGCCAGGCTTCTCTGGGCCCTTCCCTGACTCTTCTTCCTCGTCCTCGCCCGACCAGAACAGCCGCGACGACCCTGGTTGGCGTCGTAGTCGTAGCCTTTACGGGGCCCCCGGTCCTGACCACTCAGCCAGCGAAGGCCTGAAGGCCTGAAGGCCTGAACTTCTGAAGGCCTTCGGGGCCATTCGGACGGGCCCACGCCGCCCACCTGGTGACGAATCGCTCGCGGGAAAGGATTATCACACCTCCACCTCTGCAAATCAGCTGCGTGTTAGGTTAGAAGCTTAACCTGTGCACTTTTCCTTGCGTGGATCATCTCCAAAACCCTTCCGACTTTTGTGACATTTTGCTCTCAGATCTGGGCCAACTCGATCCAGGAATAACAGCAAAGAGCACGCGCCAACTCCAACTTCCTCATCAAATATTGCTCCACCTTCCAGGTGGAATACGAGCGTGGAGAGTTTTTTCCCTCTCCCAGGTTGTTGCTTTCGGGGATTCATGGCCATCCACATCCACCCCACTGTCCGCCTTCGCCTCATGTTTGCTGTTGACAGCAGCTGGATGGATGATGCCTCCAGCGCATGATGAAGACGCCCACATGCTCATTCCTCCGATCCAACCTTTCACACTAGCAACCCATCATCCCAACCTCTTGGAACCGATTACCTCTCCCCATCTGGAGACGACTGTCCAGACTCCACATTTCTTGGCACGTCCACGACACCCTTCTTTTCTCCAGCCCTTCAGCCCGCCAACCTTTTCCCCCTCCACTATCTTCCTGGCTGCCGTCGGACCCATCTTCCCAAATTTAGCTTTTGCAAAACACAACGACACAATACGGCATCAAACTGCCCAAACCAGCCTACAAGCTCTCGCCGTCTCTATTTCGTTTCCGCCGCTTCACTTCTCGTTAGCACCAAGCTACCCGCAATCCCACAGTTCGTAAGTCCCACCATCCACAGTCCGCCGCCTCTCGTCTCCAGTCTCTGTCCCAAACTTCCCAATTCCTCCTCCTCCTCTCAAGCCCCCATCCCCGCCCCCTGCGGCCGAGCGGAGCCCTACAAGGACAAACAGAGAGACACAAACTGTCACAGGAGCTGCCTGCACCGCGCGTTCGAGTCTGGACTCTGGACCGTCTGGACTGCTCTTTGGCCCTTGCTCTCAACAGGCCACTCAATCCCGTACCCATTCGATTAAGCAGTTAATCGCTTTCTGATATTTGCGGCTCCCAAGGTTTTCCCAAAATAACAAACAAGTGGCCACGCCTGAGAAGAGTTTAGTCCTCGCCTAGAACCAATGGTAGTTCTCGGGCCCTTTCTCGAAGGCGACCCCCTATTCTCGGGACCTAACCAACGAGCCATCCTAACTCTTGTGTATGAATGTGTGTGTGTGTGTGTGTGTGAGCCAGTTTCCCGCGGCGCACGGCAGCCCAGCAGCCGGCGCCATCAACGGCGGCTCTCTAGCCCGACGTTGGCTTCATTACGGTTCGCGCCAGTGGCAACCAATGACACAACTCCTCCACAAACTAGAGGGGATCATCAGAGACACTATCTAAGACCCTCACCTACGCGGGTACCTGATTCTTCCTGCTCAAAAAGGCTAGAGGTTTGCAGGCGGAAGCGAACGAACTTATGCACGGTCTCTTGGCGCAGGAGACGACTAAATCCCTCACAAACTGCGCTTTCGACGTCATTCCTTTTTTTGCTTGCATTACCTTCATATCATGGATCGATCTGGTCTACAGCAGACTGCCACATCACACATGCTCATCAATCTGGAGGAAAAAGGAATCGGATCTGCAGGGCGTGAGCGGAAATCATTCTCAGACCGCATTATTGCGGTTTGGCGCTAGACTAAACTCAACAGGAGGCGAGCTTGGAACACGCTTCACCAACACGGGAAAGCCTCCCAAGAAAACTTCCTCTCACACCCACCATTAGCCGCCGTTTCCCTCGTGCCAAGCACGGAATTCTTTTCCAACGCGTTACCGGATCTTTGCTGCAATTGCCCGGGACAGCGGGACGCGGACTTAGTACACGGGCAACGTCAATTGACGCAAAACCACCACCAACCCCCGCTCCGCAGCCCCGTATTCAAATGCCGCCGTCTCGCGCCGGCTCGGATTATCACTGAGACTTTTGCACGACCCCTGACGCAGATTCGTCCAGAGACATTGTTTTGTCGGCGGAGGAATCCACCCCCCCCAGGCGGGGACCGGTGGCGGCCGATGGTTTCGTGATGAACTACGATTTCGGTGCGGAAGGAATGTGACACATGAATCGCGAAGATGAGAGGGGGCCAGCTGAAATGCCAAACCGGCAAAGTGATTCTTCGCTTCACGGAAAGGAGGCGAAGGTGGTGGCAACATCGGCACACCCGATCGGAGGTATCACTGTGATGTTTTGTTGAGCAGGACCTGGGTGCGGTAGGAGAGAGCTGAGAAGTTCCCATACGCTTTTCGCAATCCACTCGACGACGATGACGTAGCCATGTCCCTCTGCTCCGACAACGCCTCAGTTGTCTCCATCGCAGCCTCACTAGTCTACCAAGACTTACCCGATTGGGCAAAGTTGTAGCGATTTTCGAACTTTGGATTGCGGGATCATAGTGACGCACTCACTCTCAGCTTCCGAGGTGTCGTTCTTCTTGTACCCGCATCTCAGTCCGCGGCTTGTCATCATCGTGCGTAAGATCGAACTTGCAAAGCGGCTCCGGCGTGGCATCTCGTTAGAAGAGAACGCAGCGGTTTAGCCAGGACGGCAACCCCTTGGCGAAATCGCAGCACATCAAGAACCCTCATCGGGAAGACGGAGAGAGGTGGGTGAGGTTTACGAGGGTTCGTTATCTAGCTTCGGGCGGCCGGAAGAATATCATCAGCTTGGGGATGTAACTCCAGTCTAGAACTCGTCATGTCATTTTATACCTGGTTTTTGACTATTGTCCCGGAGACCAGCCCGTGAAGTCTCGCGTAGGGGCGCGCAGCCACGTTCAGCCGGACTTGGACCAAAAACCGATCAATAACGCCAGGCTTGACGGGGGTTTAAAGAGAAAGCGATAGACAGCGCAGGCGTCCGAAATCAGACATGTCGCCAAAGTCCAGGATAACTGGCGTTTGTGCTACGGCAGTGGGAACTTTTTGACCGAGTAGGCCAAGGAGACGAGACTTTCTCCGTGAGAGCAGAATGACAAGCAATTCCACCGTCTTGGTTGAATGCCATACAGCAGAATGGAAGATGACAAGAAACATTACCAACAAAGAGGACGGCGAAGAGGGCTACGAGAACACTCTCCATCACGACAATAGGCTTGCATAAGTCTGCTGCGAGAAGCGTCCCTATCATCCGTAGAGAGTGAACAGCTTGCAGAGGCCGAAGGTGTCGAACGGTCAGAAAGGCGGGCTAGGCGAAGAGGAATCTTATCACACGTCGAAGCCCAAGGGGTTTGCGCGGGCGTCGAATACTGATGTGTATGCTTCCGCGAGGCTGTAGAAGAGTAGGAGGTGATGGTATTGGCTTCTTGCTTTGAGGGGTGTCAGTGTCTCGGCGTCTTTGATCGTGGGGGATGCCGAATTGAGAAGATCTCGCTACTGCTCATCAGACATCTGCTGAGCAATCATGACTCCGTATGGACAAAGCCAATGTGGCGTCGTGTTTGACGATTCCCGTCCTGTTTCCACCTACTTGCTTTCGCAACACAAATCATAAGGGGGAACAACAACTCGCCGCGGAATGATGAGCAACCCAACACACGCCAGAGCAAGATTCGAACGTAGCGTTAATGTAGTAAATAATAAATAACCCTTGTCGCCCCAACAGAACAGAGCTGCAACTGGACTGATAATCTCTTGGCGTCCGGGTACCCGTTGTTCTTGATGTGATGTTCTAGATGGCTCTTACTCTCTAGGAGTGAACGGTCCACCCAGTATCTGACTCTCAAAGATGCATATTTTCAATACAGACACTTTGACCCTTCACCTTGATCTCAAAACAGCGGAATAGTTTGCAACGAACAGTATTATCGAGTGATTATTATGCATTCTTCTTGGTCAATATCGAGAACACTTCGGGCAGGCGAAGTTGAGCAGTTCCCAGGGGAAATGGTCGAGATCAAGGCAACTCCCGAGCTATAGACGCCATGCTACACGTCTCACTTCCACGACACAGCTGAACTGGCAGCAGTACCGATAGCGATGGCCCCCTAAACAGAATTACGGGAAGAAAGAGGCTTGGCAATACATAGCCTTCTCCCAGAATGGGGACCTCTCTTTACTCGTAATGCCTGAGCAGACAAAGGAATGCAGTCTCTAGGATTCCGTGCACCCAGGAGGCTCTGCGAAATGAACTCGCTGCTGGTCATGGATGTAATTCATGACGAAAGCGCCTCGTATAGATCCTTCTTGGTCTCTAAATGATGTTGTGCGTTGAGCGTCAGCGTAGAGGGGGGCTTGAAGCCTGTTGAGTTTTCGGCGAAGATGGAAACGGTGCTGACCTCTGCATCCCTCAGGGATTCCGAGGAAGAGACGTCGGTTGAGGTGCCTTCCCTCTCCTGTTTGAGAGAACGCAACTCCGATTAAGGTCTTCTTCCGGCCGCCTCCGTGGAAAAAGGGGGGGCTGTGGGTGAAAGACGATGGGTGATGGGCTTCCTCGGATGCGGAAGTCTGCAGCGAAGATAAAAATTGCGTGGTGCTCCAATCATTGATTGAGAAGATCCGAAAGCCAAAACCTATGAAGGCGAAACTTACGGAAAAGGAGGTTCGACTTCACCTAGAGCTGGTTGTAGAAGTCTCACTGGTTTTCGGTTATGATTTGGCAAAATAAGCTGATCACACTTGATTCGCGTCTAAGAAGCCGAACCTGCTCGAAATAGCCAGATTTCGAGGAACATAAGGAGGACAGCCTAAAGTTCGCGGGAAGTCTGTCCTGGTGCGAGTTGGACCTGGTACCTCAGAAAGTGGGAAAAGACTAGTTCCCACCGTTGCATCCTGTCTGATACCAACCCTAACCAGCAGCCTCGACAGAGGAAGTAAGCAATGATAGTCAGGTAGAAAAATATTCTGGAGGTGTCAACCTCAGAGCCTTATCACGGAAAGCTTGAACGTTGGCAGTCTCAGTGCCGTCGATGTCTCCGTGAACCTTTTCCTGGAAATCGGGTGCTATTCAGGTAGGCTCTTGCCGTGGACTGGATATCGAAGGTCGTGGATAGGTTTCGTCACGCGTGACGGAGAGAAGATGGTTCTCGAGATGGGCATCTTCTCGTCGAGCGAGAGTTAGCCGGGCGAGATAAACCCTAGCTTGGGTTTTGTTACTGAGACTGAATGTTGCCTGGCATCTACGACGGGGCTTTCGACGGTATGGAGCCTCATCTTCGCCTGCGTTCCTTTCGTCTGCCGTGGCTGCGACGTGGCGGAGAGGATTCGGATTCAGCCCAGGAGAGTGTAAGTGATCCGTTGCGGAATAGCACATTTCCCTAGACCGTGTTCTTCTTTCCTACGATAGACATAGTGAGCTCGTTGCAGGGCTGTAACTTGCAATAATCCAAAGATCTTCCGAGTCCGAATATTCCTGAATGGATTCGTTGAGGTCCCATAACAGGGAAATGGACATTATGCTCAGGTGGAACATCTAGATTACTTCAAGGCCGGAGAAGAATAGTCTCTTTTAAGAATTTGTTGGAAACCGAATCCATCGGCTCTAATGTTGTGCCATGCCGTGCATAATTATCGGTTCTTTCATCGATTGGGTTGAGGCTCCATCCAGGGCGCGGTGCTTCTGCTCCGTTGCTGTCTTAGGCAGTCATGACTGAATCGTCCGAATGAGTGGCACAGACGGCGTCGTTGTTGTTCAGCTGAACACTCATCCAAGCTTCTCTGGGCGGAGCAGGCTCCGACGCCTACCCACGAGCAATCGCAACGGCATTCGTCCGTTTCGTAAGTTTTAACGTGTCCCCGATCTCAAGATGGAGGTGGAATCAACCAGGACACAGTTAAACCAGTGTACGATCAAATTACCTCATATAGTGTTGCACTGAATATACCTGACACGGCCTGGATCGCTAGGTCTGGAAGGTGGAAACACCAGCCACATGTACAGCCATGAATTCACTCCA
This sequence comes from Colletotrichum neosansevieriae, assembly GCA_036785495.1. NCBI lineage: Eukaryota > Fungi > Ascomycota > Sordariomycetes > Glomerellales > Glomerellaceae > Colletotrichum > Colletotrichum neosansevieriae. Next base: position 252,136 of record JAVHLV010000061.1, on the reverse strand, counting down.
GCCAGTGAGCAAGACGGCATTCGAATCATGTGTATCAACGTCAATGGGCAGATCCGCCAGTAAGGTGGATTTAAACCAAATATAGCAGAAATATGGCAAGAGAGTATTTTTGGATGGGCGGAAAGATAAAACCACATATGGAAGGTTAAGTTATGGACAGATTACCGAAAGCGTTCCAGCAAACTTGGTCTACCGTAGTAAAGCCGAGGCAAAGTTCAAGTGCAAGTTGGTGCAGTCTTCCTTTGAAGGGAACGCCATCGCGTTGGTTGGCGCGCGCGCGCGCGTAACCCCTCGCGCTTCCACGGCTCGGGAGAGCATGGGCCAGCATCCAAAGCTTTACCCCTGCTTTCGCCCCCTCATCTTGCCCCCCTCATCTCAGGGCGAAGGACGGGATGGCACTGCTAAAGGCCACCTTAAGTGAGGTGAGGTATCCGTACCCGGCCTTAAGTGAGGATACACCTGCCTTTACGCAGGACGTCACTTGCCGCAGGGCAGAGGGGTTTTTTGCTACACGTAGATATTCCGCCTTGCCGCGACCGTTGTTCCCCACTGCAATAAGTGGTGGGAATATTCTGGAAAGGGGAAACAGCATCAATTGCCGCCGAGATGGGGGGTTTTGATAGTCAATTCAAGTTGAGGCCACTCTGTTCGTAACCCAGCATATCTCCAGAAACTCGAGCTTCAAGGTGGCCAAGTTTGGGGCAACGTCCGATTAATTAGATGCAACCTGATGCATTGATACACTTATTTGCCTCTCAACTGGACCATGAGTCACTTAAGAAAGAGTCAGATTGCGGCGTGGAACAAGAGAGAAGCAGCTGCCTCAAAAGAAGTCCACGGAAAGGCCACGTTCAGGAGTCTTTGCCAGGGGACCACCTGCCATCGAAATCTACAGAATCATAGCCTTCGTGGGGCATGCCTTACCCCAGCACCCAAGTGCGGCAGCGGTGAGGCGCCTATAGGCTAGGCTATTCCTTTGTGTGCTTGACTCCCGTGGCTAGGGGATCGCCTCGGCACTGTACTCCCGACTGTGCTGAACCAACGGAGACACGTCTCCCGAGCTTAACTTTGCCGCATTAGCGCATCTGCCTTGACGGTACCGCACAGTGAGGATCCACTCGCAGCCAGGAGGAAGGCACCCCTGTCACGTGTGGCGCCGGTAAGGTGAAATCTGGCCTTTTGTGCAATCTGGACACCTCAACTTTTTTTTTTGGGAGAAGGGTATTCATAAAGCTACTTTTCCGCCTTCCACTTCAGCCTTTCGACCAACTTCCCATCACCAACTGCAAATCACCGCAATTCCAATTGGGTGTGTCGCTAGAAGGGAACGAATCAAATCCTCTCTTCGCTTCTATTTTTCGCTATAGGAATTCTTCATTCCGCTCTTTTCTTTTCTTCCTGCGACACAAAAGCTCCCGAACTTCGCGCCCGTATTCGACCTGCTTACAGGGGAGCTTCTCACCATGTCGAGAACTCGCAACTCGATGGCCTTGGGCTTCGGCCTCTTGGCCTGGATGTGTCTCCTGTTCTCCCCTCTGGCTTTCGTCCAGACGGCTCAGGCTCAGGACACCGAGAACTACGGAACTGTTATCGGAATTGTAAGTTTCGCGCCCTGTCCCCCCACCATCCCGGTGCAACACCACCACCTCAACCCAAAATACCAAGACAAGTATCACCACCACAACAATACAACGAAAGCTAACACATGCGCAGGATCTTGGTACTACGTACTCGTGCGTAGCGGCAATGTAATCCAGCTCCTTCCCTCCCCCGTCGGCTCTAGAAATTAACATCGTGAACAGGCAAAAGGGAAAGGTTGAGATCTTCGTAAACGACCAGGGTGAGTTTCTACGATAATTAGACCTCCAGAGACCTTCAGCTGACGCCTTAAATTTCAGGTAACCGCATCACTCCAAGTTACGTATCATGGTCTGGGGACGAGAGACTTGTCGGCGACGCCGCGAAGAACCAGGCCGCGGCGAACCCTACCAACACCATCTTCGACATCAAGTTAGTTCACCCAACATCGTAACTTCCCTTCATTGACCTAACATTGTACAGGCGTTTGATCGGCCAGAAGTTCTCCGAGAAGGCCGTCCAGAATGACATCAAGCACTTCCCCTACAAGGTCATTGAGAAGGATGGCAAGCCTGTTGTCCAAGTTCAAGTTGGTGGCTCCCCCAAGACTTTCACCCCTGAGGAAGTCTCCGCCATGATTCTGGGCAAGATGAAGGAGGTCGCCGAAGCTTTCTTGGGCAAGAAGGTTACCCACGCCGTCGTCACCGTCCCCGCCTACTTCAACGACAACCAGCGCCAGGCCACCAAGGATGCCGGTACCATTGCCGGTCTCAACGTCCTCCGCATTGTCAACGAACCCACCGCTGCCGCTATTGCCTACGGTCTTGATAAGACTGGCGAGGAGCGTCAGATCATCGTCTACGACCTTGGTGGTGGTACTTTCGATGTCTCCCTCCTCTCTATTGACCAGGGTGTTTTCGAGGTCTTGGCTACCGCCGGTGACACCCACCTGGGTGGTGAGGACTTTGACCAGCGTGTCATTAACCACTTCGCCAAGACATACAACAAGAAGAACAACGTCGATGTTACCAAGGACCTCAAGGCCATGGGTAAGCTCAAGCGTGAGGCCGAAAAGGCCAAGCGTACGCTCTCTTCCCAGATGTCCACTCGCATTGAGATCGAGGCTTTCTTCGAGGGCAAAGACTTCTCCGAGACCCTCACCCGCGCCAAGTTCGAGGAGCTCAACATGGATCTCTTCAAGAAGACCCTGAAGCCCGTTGAGCAGGTGCTCAAGGATGCTAAGGTCAAGAAGGAGGACATCGATGACATTGTTCTTGTCGGTGGTTCCACCCGTATTCCCAAGGTTCAGTCTCTCATCGAGGAGTACTTCAGCGGAAAGAAGGCTTCCAAGGGTATCAACCCTGACGAGGCTGTTGCTTTTGGTGCCGCTGTTCAGGCTGGTGTTCTTTCCGGCGAGGAGGGTACTGAGGACATCGTTCTCATGGACGTCAACCCCCTTACCCTTGGTATTGAGACCACTGGAGGTGTCATGACCAAGCTGATCCAGCGCAACACTCCTATCCCTACCCGCAAGAGCCAGATCTTCTCAACCGCGGCTGATAACCAGCCCGTCGTCTTGATCCAGGTGTTTGAGGGTGAGCGTTCCCTGACCAAGGACAACAACCTTCTTGGCAAGTTCGAGCTCACCGGTATCCCCCCGGCTCCCCGTGGTGTCCCTCAAATAGAGGTCTCCTTCGAGCTTGACGCGAACGGTATTCTCAAGGTTTCCGCCCACGACAAGGGAACCGGAAAGCAGGAGTCCATCACTATTACCAACGACAAGGGACGTCTCACCCAGGATGAGATCGACCGCATGGTCGCCGAGGCAGAGAAGTACGCTGAGGAGGACAAGGCCACCCGTGAGCGCATTGAGGCTCGCAACGGTCTTGAGAACTACGCTTTCTCCCTGAAGAACCAGGTCAACGACGAGGAGGGTCTTGGTGGCAAGATCGATGATGAGGACAAGGAGACAGTAAGTTCACCCATCTCGTCTGATACACGAGCATCATTTGCTAACGACAAGTTCAGATTCTTGAGGCCGTCAAGGAGACCACCGACTGGCTCGAGGAGAACGGCGCCACTGCTTCCACTGAGGACTTGGAGGAGCAGAAGGAGAAGCTCTCTAACGTCGCCTATCCCATCACCTCCAAGATGTACCAGGGTGCTGGTGGCGCTGGCGGAGCTGAAGACGAGCCCCCCAGCCACGACGAGCTCTAATTTCATAGATTTGTTGTTGATTTGTTCGGGATTGAAAAAGAGACACTACCCAAAGATTCCATCATGCACTTTCGTCTCTGGTGTTGGCAGGTTAATTGGCGTCGGCAGCATGGAGCATGACTCCACCATTGTGTGTAAAGTAAACAACGCATAAATGAGACCTTTTGAACACATCTGCCTTAGTGTCCGCTGTGCTGTGATTTTCTGTGGTGCTTTTCTGGATGCTGGTAGTTCGCCCTAGTTCCTGTGACAACCGTTCCCCTATCGCCAGATTCCATCTCCATTATACAATGTGACGACTAGATAAAGCGACCTTGCACCAGCCATACGTACATCACGGGCAATGGCGTTTGCGTCAGCCAAACAGGGATAGGTAGTGTCTCATGGAGCTATAATGCTTAAGGCAGGCTGGTAACAGGAAATATGAAGCCGGTGTGCCCCGACTGAGACAGTCGTTCTTCTCGGAGTCAGGACGGCGTAGCCGGTGGTACTGACGCTGCCTTCAAGTTCCGGCCGGACCGTCCCCGTCTTTTCTCATTTGTCCTGTACTGCAATAACATTCAATCAAAGATGACTAATCAGAACTACAAGCAAGCGGGGTTTGCCTTTGCCTGTCTTGACCAGTCAATCTCTACCGTCTCCATCGAAAAGATGGTTCGCCTTCTGGCTCCCGTAGCCGTGTAAATTACCGAGTCACTCCCTTCTCGAAAGACGTGATCAAAAATTGCTTTAGTGATGATTTGCCGCGGGATAAGTTGAGCTGCAATTCCCTTCATTCAAAATAAGATACCCGGTAACCACCATTGGAGATGGAAAGCTTGAAAGTACCCCAAAGACCATTTGCAGGAAACCACTCTTGGGCCGGATTCGACATAATGTATATATATATATCTTGAAGTATGTACTAGAAGCTGCATGGAAAGTTTGAGAAGGTCCCCCGTATCTGATAGAAACGCGCTCTGGCGTACGCTACAGCATTGTAGACGGATGACCTTCAGTGACCAATTCGATCTATATCGGTCCATGGAATGTGACGGAAGCTCGACGAGACAAGTCTGTATCTGACCGTTGCCTCCTTAAAACATCCACCCCATTGATGAACTATAAAAAGAATCCATGAATGAGGGAAGAGGTGAAAACAACGGAGACAGTGGAAGCAGTTGCTAGAATTCCATGTGTTGAGAGACTCAGAGCTGGGCTTGATATAGCTTGTGCCTTCAAAACGGGTTTCACTGCAAATTGCCTGCCAGGCTCAAGGGACAAAAGCTAAGTGATAGTCAAATACTGGAGAGTCTCAGATACCTATGTGGCAAGACTGGAAGCAAACGGGTGCGAATGGCAAAGCCTGGTGGGAATCCAGGTCCAAAGGCAGGGGAGGACTGTGCGGGATATGAGGTGAAGCAGGGCAAGGCCCAGCTGGGAGACAGTACTCAAAATAAAGTAAAAACCTAGGTCCCAGGGTAACCAGGTCTGCCGCTCATACCTTCTATTCTCATCAACTCCCACTGTCTGCCTTTTCGGACCTCCCTCTCCTGAATCTGAATCCCTGTAGCTAGGGGACCCTACAGTTGTACTCCATAGACCTGGACTCCAGGCTATTCTGCTAAGGAGCGGGATTGAACGTCTTTGTTTTGCTGTTCTTGCCTTCCTATGGGTTGACCTCGAACTTAGCTGCGTCGGTCAGGGTCTATGGAGTTGGAATTTCCAGGAAAACGGAAGAATAGCATTATTTGTAGCCACCTAGAAGCTCAGAATCCACAGGAAGATGGGTTGAAAACGTCACTCGAAGCAGTAGATTCGCCTATTGACTCTCAAAAACACAGTGAATGTGAGAAAAGCAGTAAGCCCTCGAGATCGAGCTCGACGCAGGACAGTGAACCATTCTTTTGCTCCTATCAGTTTCCAGGACCCAACCCATCTTAAATCTGGCGCTGAAAGGGCGGTACATAGACAACCGACATCCTGCCCTGACAGGATGTACCAAGACCAAATTCAGGTAGGTTGCGTGGCCGATTGAGAGAGGACCTCACTTCCACCTCACCTTGACAATTCGACCGCATGGCAATAAAAAAAAATTGTTTACATTTAATGAAAGCTGCCCTTTTTAATTTTCCTCCCACGTCGAATCTATGTCTCCCGCCCACAAGTTTGCGCTGAACGTCTCGTGCAGTCAAACCGGAGCCTCCCGACTTCTACGAAGAAATGGGTAGGTTCAATAATGTTCAGCAGGTTCAACAATATTCACTTTTGCTACGGTTGGTGATGATATTTGCAGGGCGGAAAGCGTTTGCGACAGGCAAACATCTCGACCTCGCAATAGATGGGCAGTACGGGGGCAGCAGCACAGAGAGACCATAAGCCACGGAATTTTTGTAAGCAGTAGTTTCGTCGAAAGCTGTCACCTCAATGATCATCTGAAATTCAACTCATAGCAAGACACGCAGAAACGGATCCGCAGTCAACTCGCCAATCCAAGTCCGAGGCTGAACCCGAACGAACACTATTCGACGTAACCACGCAGGAACAACAGCAGGGAAGCATGACGGAGGATAACCAAAAGTGATGAGCCATAGTAACTCGCGATAGGCCGGAACACGCATATTGTCCTCTCAAAGAGCAGTTCTATCAGACTGGGCCATTCTTTTACAGATCTATTCGAGTACTTAAGATGTCTTCCCCCACCCGCGATCCACGATGTGTGTTGAGTGTGACCTGCCTGCCCATCAGGATAAGATGAATCCGAGAACAAGTGGGTCTAACTTTTCTTTTGGTACACTCAACATGGTCATTCTATGATGGAAAGGAGGGTGGGGTTTGCAGACAATTATTTACAATAAGCCAGCTAAAGGTACTCATCCGAGACGCTGTCCTCAGCTTCTCTAGATGAAGTAGGAAAGTAGATTGGGAGCCAAGGGCTGTCATTGTCTGCGTCCCGCCCTTCGGTCCGTCTCTCGTTCATCGCTGCTAATATGATTGATGACATGCGCTTCGAGTCTAGGCAAACAGCGCAGCAAGCCCGGAGGATCAGCTGGAAGGATGGGATGACACAAGTCAGGACAGTGGGAAAACAAATCAGTCCGAGACGACACTAGGTAGAAGATGTCAATAAGGCAGTCATTGCTAACTCTTTCTGCTTAGCCACGTCAAGATAGCACATCAATGATATGAGCAAGAAAAACAGATCAGGGGACGCAAGGTGTCCAACAAAGATATCATTTTACAGCTCATTCTCAGGTCCGAAGACGCAAATTATTCGGCTTGCCCTTGTGACCCTGAAACGCCGAAAACCTATGTAGCAAACCTGCATGCTTCCAAACCGTTCCGTTCTTCTCAAAGGTCAATTAGACTCTCCTCGACTACCGGCTGCTTCGGAGCGTGCTGTGGCGCGTTAGGAAACGAGTCCTGTGTATATCCGCTGTCATACTGGCCTTGCCAATGCTGTTGGGGCGGCGCTGATTGCTGCGGTACTGACGGCTGCCAGTAGCTCTGCTGTTGAGGCGGGGGCTGGTGTTGTTGCGTAGGCTGAGCTGGCTGGGCCGGTGCTTGAACGGGTGTCTGCTGGTGAGACACAGGCTGTCTGTATTGCATTGATTGCTGAAGACTGGGGTACGGGGACGGGTTCGAGTCCGCGGATGGTGGAGCAGAGGGTGCGCTAGGCTGTTGAGGGTTGAAGTAGTAGGAGGCGTTGGGATCGGTTGAAGGTGTTCCTGCGGATTGTCCGGGTTGATTCTGGTGATTCGCTGAGGGTGTAGGCTCGCTGGGATACGAAGGTTGTGGTGCGTACGGCTCAGGAGGACCGCCACCGCTTCTCCAGCTGTCTGTTCGTTGAGGCTCTTGGTGAGAGTAGGCGCCTCCAAGAGGACCGGCAACGGAGGCGCGCTTATCAAAAGTTGCATATTGAGGTTGAGGAGTGTGTTGCGGATGTTGAGGGTAGGCCTGAGGTGGCGGTGCATGGCCGTAATCCATTCGTTGCTCGCCAGTGTAGAAGCTTTCGGCGGGGCCAGGCGCACATGCTTGAAGTGAGGGATAAGCTCCGGTTGACTGACGATGAGGCAGGTTGTAGCCGCCTCCAATTGCGTGTTGATTATATGCCTTGGAGAGACGCTCCTCAAGCATACGGTCGTAGTACCGTACTACGGTGGAAAGCTTGGCGTGGAGATCCAGCAGTGTATCTGTGGTTAATTAGCGACAGTTATGCGAGGTCAAAGATCATCCATACCGTGTTTGCTCATGGTCTCTCCGTAGGTGCGGGCGAGCTTCGGCCGCAGAGTACCGATGCTGTCGTAGAGCTCCTGAATCTGAGGCTCGCGAAGAATGGTACCGGGAGGCTGGGTTTGCAACCGGTCGACAAGGGTGGCAAATAAGTTGATGTTCTCAGCTTCAACAGGGGTTAGTTCGTAATCGTTCTTAGGCAAGGAGAAGTGTTGCGTCGATGACGGTCCAGCGCTTGACGTCTGCTCCTTCAGGACCGCGGCGTGCTTTTGCTTTTGCTCTTCCATATCAGCCAATGAAGCAGCAATCGCGGCCTTAAGGTCGTCATCTTCCTCTTCAGCGCCATTCGTGGGGGCAGCTGTGGAGTTGCCGTTGACATGAGCCCCGGACGGACCGTTCGCAGTCGGAGGCACATAACCCTTAGAGTAGTTCTTGACCTCCTCCAAGCTCATGGCCAAGGCCTTCTTCAGGTCCTCATCGAAGGCATCATCGACGCGCGCGTTGCGAGGCTGCATCGCGGACGTGCTTCGAGTCTTGTAAGGGTAGGTGGGGGATCGATCTTGAGACAGGGGAGAGGGTGCGCCCCCCTTGGAGCTGGAGGACTTGTCTGTGAGCTTCGCATAGCAGCCATCGTCAACACGAACAGCCTGCAGGATTCCAAGGTGAGGGAGAGCGATCGTCTTGGTCGAGCACTGCTGGTCGAAGCAGTTACCGCAGTTCCGGCAGTGGTGCTTCCGATTCGTGAAGGTGAATGGGGTGCGGCATCGCATGCAGACGTCTGAATCAACCCATTCCGGGGGCTAAGAGGTGTCAGCTTGTGTGGGTTTTAGCAGACAGGGCAGAAACCTACCGCACGGCTGTCAATCATGCTGCTAGAGACGGTGATTCTGGGAGGGAAGTGGTGGCCCTCTCTCTGCAACTTCTTGTAAACCTCTCCGATGTATCCAAGTTCGTGACGCCCTTCGGTGGCAGCAGCCCAGGACTGTATCAACTCGAGAATCTTCTGCTTGACTTCGTGATTGACGGCGGCGGGACCGACGGCTTGGAGTAGCGAAGTCAGGTTGTCCATAAACTCTCGGGAGGCGATCTCGGCGAGGAAGTGGGTGCCACCATTCTTGACGCATGTATCGGTAAGCTGCCATCCGGGTTAGCTTAGTTATACGGAAACCAGGCAGCAGCGGAAGCATACGTTAAGGGCGCTCAGCTGGGTGTTTGGGTTCTTGTTGCCGATGCGCCTTTTGAGGGAGCGCATGGCCTCTTTGGGCTGGACGGTCTTTGATCTGATGACATCAGAGATCTCGAGGTTCAAGGCAATGTCCTCCCTGTTGCACCATTAGAAATGTCATTTTGATGGTTGACGAGGGGTCGCACAAGCTGCTGCCAGTCGCTTTTTCGATCTGCTCATCCAGGGCCGTGTTGGCCGAGCTAGACCACCAGCCCATCATCTTGAAGGCTGAGGACTTGGGATCGGCGGGGGAGCAGAAACAAACAGGCGTATCTCAGTCGTGGTCGGTCGGGTATCTATGTGCAGGTGCTTCGTATGCGGTTACGGTCGCGATGGAGTCTTTTTGGGATTACGAGGCGTAGGTCGAATGAATTGCGCGTAGGGATATTGATGGAAAGCGGCGGAGGGAACGCTTGTGTCTTCGGCTGGGCTAGATGCAAAAGGTACAGTAGTCGTAGCCTTAGCCTTTGGGTCTGAGTGGTGCGTTTGGTTCGTTCACTTCAGTTGGAGATGCAGCGAGCAGGCTAACCCGATTGTGTACGTAGCTGTGGGCGGGATGATTGCGGTGAGGTACGTGTACTTCGATGTTGGGTAATGGCAGTTAAGGTAAGGGCGTTACGTTGGCTCAGTGCGTAACGTACTTTGGCTATCACGGGTACCTAACCTTACTGCGTACGTGTGATGCAGGGACGTAAAGCAGCTGCCTTCCAGGCTGTCGTCGTAACTCGTGGCAGTCGCAGCAGCAGCAGCTGCTGCTGCTCAGCTGCTGCTGCTCAGGTCCGCTTGGAACATCGCCCTGTGACGAACGGAAATCTCCGCGCTAAACCCAAAAGACATGGGAAATCATCGGATTCCCCAGAGATGACGAAGTTGGGCAAACTTAAGTGGAGCCCCTTGTGGCGCATGGGTTTGCCAGCTTGCCCAAATTGCTGCGGGACTTGGCATTTCGACTCGTGGATTACTTGACTACGTATATAGGTAAGCAAGGTAGGTTGGTAGGTATCTATCTGCCTTTGGGCTGGATAGGTTATTTGTTCCTTCTTTCGCATGAATTTGACTTTAGCTTGCAATAGTTGCCTTTAGGTTATATACCGCAGTATATGTTTTAGTTTGGTAAGCATCGACAAACAAAATAACAGGAGGATATTCGAAAGCCGATCGCGTTGTGTCACTGAGTTGTCAGTCATCCTTCGTCAACTTACCCAATAAAATAGATTACCTAAGCAACTTAATCCAATATGCCGTGCCATACCCTTCAGTGTGATACCCTGGAGGGACTGCCGCCCTGCCCGCATGTTCCAGGGCCCCGAACCACTGAAGGGGCTGGATGCGTCAGTGATCCCGACTGCCCTCAAGCAATAGTGAGATGGTACCAGCCCTCTCGGATAAGACACCGTGACGACTCACCAAAACACAGTAGCTGCAACGGTACCGTTCTCTCTCCACAATGTCTTGTCGTTGTTGAAACTGTTAGCGCCGGCGACAACCACGGCGAGGCTGTCTACCACCACGGACCATCTTTCTTTCACAAGACGGCAGCACAGCACTCAGCACCTTCCACTACATTCACTATTCAGTCAAAGACGCCCTTTCTTTCCTCCAACCATTATTCTACCCGACAGCATCTATTTAGGGATAACAGGGACAATCATGCACTGCCCGACCAGTGATTCAGCAGCGAGATAATCCGCCTACTAAAGCGTCCTTTCGCATGCCACTCATGACGAACCCGCCGCTGATTGTTGTTGCCTCCGAGTCTCGTCCTCCGTACATCGACTCCCCCGAATCCCACCATCATCACCACCCACTTTCCCCCGACGAGCTAGCCACAGCTTCCTCTGCATCCCTCCGAGCAGCCACGCTTGCAACGACATGAACCAATCTTCCAACACCATCCAAAGACACTGCTTCTCGTTCACATGAGTTCCACGGCTTCCTCAGCCACCAGAACCGTCCTCGGCGGCGGCGGTCCGGCCCTATCCAACGGCACCTCCCTACACGCATTCGCCATGGGCGGAGATGGGGGAGCTGCCGGCCGCGGCGGCAAACCCCCGCTACCCCATATAGACGACCTCACGGCAGCCTCTCCTGACATCGACATGAAATTACCCTTGCGCAAGATTCTCGAGAAGGGCGACAATGCCATGCGACAGGCCGAGACCTTCCGCGATTTCGGCAGACCCGACATGGCTTTCAGGGAATACATCATGGCCTCCCTGATTGCTGTCAGATACGTCCCTCAGCACCCAGATGCTCTGGCCATCAGGGGCGGCCAAGGAGACATGAGTCGCATTTACTCAGCTCTCATGAAGAAGATAGACTCACAGCATGGCATCTTTGAAAAGATCAAGGCCGACATTATCGCCGACAACCAAAGGACTGGAGTCAGACCGACCATCTCAAGACCCTCTTCTATCGTCAACGGAGAAGCGAACCGACCGATGACACCGCAAGGACACCCGGGCGCCCCCGTTGCGAGTCCCCCGCGGTCTGATGGAGGCACACAGGTCAATGGCTCACCGGCCGGGAAGTCAAAGCCTGCGGTGCAACCAAAGCCCCAGGCCTTGCACGGCAATGTCATCAGGTCGGCCGCGGGGGCTCCCGGCCTCAAGAACAAAGCTGCCGAGGATCTGGCAGCCCGTTTTGCCAACCTCAGAGGACCTGTGGCTTTGCCCGGTCAGGATCCTCGCATACGGACACATCCTATAATGCCACCGAGACCAGCCGGACCGAGGGCTATGCCAGAATCTGCCGAAAAGCCGAAGGTCGCAGTACTGACGAGCTTGCCAGACCTTCCCAAGATGCCAGACGCGATCTACAGTCCAGCTAGAGGAACAGTATCGAACGAGGCGGCCTCGCTACCCTCGAGTACACCGCGCGGTTTGTTCAGCAGAACAGGCTCCTCGGCCAACATGAATACTGTTCATGCGAATAACAGATCCTCAGACTACTTCGTCCCAACTCACCCTCAACCCAACGCCGCTGCCCCGTCTGTCAGGGCCCCAAGCATCTCGATACCCGAAGGTGACTCCATCACAGCCGAAGACCTAATGAATATCATTCGAAGGGGCTCAGCAACCCTTCAAGTTCTAATCATTGATGTTCGGAGTCGAGACGACTTCGATGAGGGCCACATCCTCTCGCACGCCGTCATCTGCATTGAGCCTAGCATTCTTTTGAGGGAAAATATTTCGGCTGAGCAGATCGCTGAGAGTATGGTGCTCTCACCTGCACAAGAATATCATCATTTCGAGAGGAGAGACTCTTTTGATCTGGTGGTTTTCCATGATCAAGACTCGGACTCAATTCCACGGTACATGTCTCCCGATATGGATGCAGCTGCGCTTTTGTCACTGCAGCGCGCCTTGACATACTTTAACTACGACAAGGAGTTGAAAAACCCCCCGAAATTACTCCAGGGAGGCTTGGATGCATGGACTGACCTGATGGGGCGGGCTGCTCTCGCTACATCACAAACGGCGGGTGTCGTCCGCGCTCCTCGAGCCCGGTCTGCGTTAAAGCCCACCAGTTCGATCTCCAAGCCAACCAGAAAGTACAAGGTCACGCCTTTGAAGCCTGAAGAAGTCAAGCTATGGGAGGAAACACTACACAACGCAGACCTGGAAACTGCGCGCTCTCCTGGTTTCATGCATGTGCGCAGCACCGAAGAGTTCTTGCGAAGATTCCCCGCTGTCTCTACCGAGCAGGAGTCCATGCAATCACCCGTCAGCCCCGACAAGCCAGCTCAAAGCTACGGCCAGAAACATGTCGACATCTACTCAGATCTGCCTTCACCTCCCACGCGTCCAGCTCCAGCCGTTCCCCGCCCAAGCTACAGTGGTTTGTCGCAGACCCAAGATGATCATGAGGGAGCTCAAGCCATGGCTTTTCCCGCTCAGACACGCAATCTCAAGCAAGGTCCCTTGGCTCGTCCCGATTCTCCTTCTGTGATGAGCGCTGTCAAGGATGGGCACCGCATCACGGGTTTGAATAATCCCGGCGTATGGTGCTATGCGAACAGCTCCATCCAGGCTCTCCGAATGTCACCCGGATTTGGCAAGGAGCTTGCTTCGTTTGACTGGCAGAACACCTACAAAGTCCCAAAGAAAGCTGATGAGAAGAGCGATCCTCCTCAGCTCATGTCCCGCATTCTATCCAACCTGTTCCATTGGCTGGACTCTGGCAAGTTTGACGTGATGAAGGCGCAAACGCTCATGGTTAGTACTCTCCGTAATGGTTGCTTGCTTGGTACTAATTATTGGTAGGACTACTCGAGATCTGTTTGCGAAAAAAGTCGAATCAAAGAAAAGGGCGATGAGTTTGGTGGCGGCAGACAGCAGGATGCTCAAGAGTTCATGTCATGGCTCATGGCTTACCTTCACGACGAAACGAACATGCGAAGAGATCGGGGAGGAGACGACAACTCCACCTTGCCACACATGAAAGCTGGCAAGTCAATGCTCCAGGGCGCATATGAATGGTGGGGACATTACTCGAGAACGAACCAGTCCATTGTCGACAAGTATTGGCGCGGTCTGGAACTGTCAACCGTTGTATGTTCCAGGTGTCGCAACAGGACGTACAACTGGGCGACGTTCGACTTCATCTCGATGCCCATCAACGGCGGGACGCAAACCATTGAGGATTGCCTGCGGTCATACATTGAACCAGAGATTCTTTCTGACTATAAATGCGACACCTGCAACATGAATGTCCAGGGGCAGAAGCAAATCGCACTAGCGCGTCTGCCAGAGCTCTTGTGCCTGTCCTTCCGACGATTCGACTACGATTCCAACCTCCAAATACACAAGAAACGAGACATGATCACATGGGACTTCAACAATCTCAATCTTGACTCCTTCTTCATTCCCCCTGAGGAGAGGAACACTATTGGGCCACCATTGGATGAGAAGTTTGAGCTGCCCTTTGACTATGAGTGCTATGCCGTCATCATCCACACTGGAAACAATATCACCAGCGGCCACTATTACGCCTACGTGCGTGAGCCCCAGAATCCAGACCCCCATGCCTGGTACCGCATCAGCGATGCCCGCGTGACCCCGGTCCATATTGATGGGACTGGGAAAGGCGCTGATGCCAGCTGTGATGTGTTCAAGAAAGGCACCAGTGACGTGCCGTACCTAGTTTTCTTCCGCAGGAAACAAGGCCGAGCAACCAGATGATGACTGCCACCATGGTTGTAATAGAACATGGGGAGGACGGACAGCAAAAAAGACCTAGAAATGTACATGGGATGGATTGGGAGAAATGAGGGGCGGGTCTTTCTACACATATAGAGCTTTGAACGATGGCGTGCGAGTTGTTGATATTGATTTGCGTTCTTTGTTGTTCTTCAAGCGCTTTTTCCAAAGCATGGCGTCTGGATGGGGGATCTTGCTTAGCCTTTGCGTTGGGATGGCTCTCTTTCTCTACGGATAGTAGTCTTTTTTGCAATGAGGCCATGACAACATAGTTCGATTGAGATGAGAATCACATGGGGAATCTGCAGAGCTTATCACTGTTCAAGCAGTGGTCATTTGGTCTATGTTGAAACCTTTTTCGTGAGAGCCCTGGGACTGCTCAGTTTCCGTCCACGTTTGTTGGCGCCTCTGTTGACGGCATTGGAATCCATATGAGTGTCCAGTATCATCAAACATGAGTGACAACAATTCCGCCCATATCGAGCCCGACCCCCTCCATCCTCTTCGTATTACCCTTCGCAAATTCCAAAGGCCATTTTATATGACCCTTTAACCTCCCCGGCAAACCGTCCGCAATCCTCTCTAACCACCTCAGCGCAACTCTCGTCCTGAACCTACCCTCACGATCCCTCTGCCCTCGCTGCCCCATAATCTCGATGACATATGCAAGCAAAAAGAAGTGTGCCAGGAGTAGCTGTGCCGTATAATTCTGCGGCGAAGTGAATTGCACAAACTCGTCGTTGCTCATCTCCCCGAGGAGGTTATACATGTTTGCGAGCTCGAGATACGCTGGCAACAGCCCCCTTTTCGTCAACCGCGTTCAAATCAGGAGTCGACAAGGAGCCGCAGAGGTCATCGAGTCAAGATGACTAGTCAAAAGAGGGGAAGGGGAGAGCGCTCACCACTTTCAGACCCGGCCATTGCAAGCCTCAAAACCTTCAGGATCCCGCTCAAGTACTCAACTTCACACAAACTCCCACACAACGGTCCGAGCCGACTCAAACTCTCCATGAATCCCCCAAAAGCTTCTAGACAATCATCGGTCTCTCCTTCCCAACCCTTGGTCCACATCCACTCTGCTTTGCGGTGTTAATAGATCTCAAAAGTTGTTTACAAGCTTCTCCCCGCCAAAGGTACAGAACACAGATTCAAAGAAGTTTGGCATGGCCTTGGCGGCGACGACGTGGCCTTCAATCCATCCAGACAGCCCTGGAGTTAGCAAGCACTTCTTCTCTCTAGTTTCAAATCGAGCGCGTGAGGAAGATATTGAAGGGCAAGAGTTCCACTCACAAACTCTCACCAAAGCAACAAAATCATACATCCCCTCCTCCATATACCCCGCCTGGAACGTCAACGCCCATGGTGGCAGCAAACGCCGCATCCCTATCGATCATCGAGGCCTTTCCCTCAGAAAGCCTCGCGTTCAGTGTCTGGATTGCCCGAACTCTGTGTGTCCCAACGCCCGAGTCGAGATGGCCGGGTCAGAGGCGCAGAGGGCGAGATGCGAGGCGCCGAGACCCAGCATCGCGTGGAGGAGGAAGTCGTACTTATTCGGTTTTGTCAGTAATCTTTGCATAACACAAGGTCTAGGTCATGAAGGGACAAATTTCACCTCATGCGCCATCCGCGCAGCATCCTTCCATACCTCCCCCCACCCCCGATCGGCAGAGGCGGTATCCCATCGAGCAAGAAATGCTGAAAGAACCTCATATCCTCCGCCCCAAACACCACCGTCGTCCCCGACCCGGAAGCGTTCTGCAGCACATGTCCCGGTCCCGGGTTCCCACATCTCACCCCGGGCGCTTCCGCGCCACCCTCGGATGAAGTACTCCTCCTACAATCACTTCGTCCCGATGACGGCCCCCTCTTCCCCGTCGTCGGTCTCAGCAACCTCTTCTCTGGTCCAGACCACTCACATACGATCCCTATCTGTCTACATCACTCACACTCGGGCCTCGTCTCGGAACACTTGACCCTCCGAATCTTGCACCCGATACATCCCCTTCGAACCTCGGTATGTCCCTTCCTCCGAACGGGACCACGTTTCCGCTGAATCACCGCCGTCGCGGGGTTGCCGGTTCTCGTCTCGTCCGTGGTGGAAGGGGCCTTCACCGCGGCCCCGTGTGCAGCAGCGCTGCCAGCGGTATCCTGCATCTTGGAAAACAGGATTCGTCCTGCGCCTCAGCAGTCAAACTCTCTCCGGACCCAGCAATTGGGGAAAAGCGATAAGCATTGTTGAAATTCCCGCCGTCCACAATCCTTCAGGAGCGGCCCCCCGCTGAAAGATGTGAGAGAGACTCACAGGCAAGCGAGACACACTCGATCATGTCGCTGAGTGATCGACCGCTTACGCCCCCGGCCACGAAGATTCCCCCCTAAGACCACCGACGGTGGCTTAGGATGACACTCTTTCCCACAGGAATCAAGCATAACAAACAGCCTTGCAAGTGCATACTTGTGCGTGCACGCGGGCCCGACGGTACACTGATGATGCCCGTGAATCTCTCCACTCAACATAGGTATTGTGAAATTCATCCATCCATCAGCCAGATTTTCTCTCGACCATGTTCCAGCATATATTGTTCCTGCTCCGGGCAAGTGGCATCTATTCCAAGCCACACTCACCCGTGCCCTTGCTACCGCGCCTCTCATCGGTCACGCTAAAATCACACCGAGATTGGGGCGCACGCCTCGTTGTATAGCGCGACAAGTCACAATACGGATGGCTTGGCTTGTAGATACGATACGATACGTAGAGGCCGGGAGACCGGCAAAGCCACAGGCCATATTTGGAAAACCCGCTTCCTTTTCTTTAGTATCCGATTGCTCCGAACTTCATCGATCTAGGGGTACGAATACAACTTTGCATGTAAGGGAAGAGGATTGTCGCACAGTGCAGATGTCATTAATATTCTGATTTACAAAAAGAAAAGAGAAAAACTTTGGATACGTAGTCCACTAGTATCCTTCCGCTGGAGCCCGCTTGCTGCAGATGAGTGATTCGGGGTGATTATACACTAATGCCATTTCTCCGGACCAGATGTGTCGGTTGTTGGTGGGTGAGAAAAGACATGTTGGATCAAGGAAAGTCGGGTTGGCTTCAAGGTGAAGGCGGGTGATCTGGGTTGAGGTACGTCTGCTCCGTAGGGGTTCTCGGAGATCCCATCGCCGCCTCTTCCCCATCTACGAAGGCTGCTGCCGTGGCCGCGGCCTCCCTCAAGTCGCTGCGAGCAGAGAATCGCCTGATGGATCGCGATGAGCAGTCGGAGTACCGCCTCATGGAATTCCTCTCGCCGGCGCCGGAAGGTTTCCTCTCTGGAGTGCTGGACGAAGACATTACGGGATAGTGCTCCTCTCTGGAGCTTGACGGTACGGCATCGTTGCGGAGAGTCATGGCGGACCAACGCTCGGCGTTCGGGTTGGGGTTTCCGGGCCTGAGGAGGAAGGATCGTCTCTCAGAGGGGCTTAGTGGCTGCTTGACTGGGAATGGAGCATCAAGAAGCATGGCCTTTTGAGCGACCTTCTCATCGCTGTATCTTGAGGATGAAGAGGTAGACATGGCCTCCAGCGGCTCCGTCTCGTCAATGTTCTCAAAAGTGGGCGAAGCCTTTGCGGCACTGAATCCTGAACCGCGCTTGCCATCGGGGTCGCGGATGGCAGGTGGGGCCATAAGTGTCATCGCCGACCATCGCTGGGTATCCCGCTTCTTGTTGAGAGCGGTCTTTTCGTTCGTGATCTCGTCTGCTCCGGCGTCCCTCAGAGTCATGGCGGATGACCAGCGTTCGCTGCGTCTGAAGCTCGGCGGGATCATGGGGACAGGCTCGATGGGTCCCTCGTCGATGATGCGCTTGCCCTTTTCGCTGGCGCTGGACGAAGACCCAGCAAGGGAGGCATTGTGGCTGGCCGTCTTCTTCAGCTCGTGCTCCTTTCCTGGCACTTCCTTCTCGCTGGCGGACTCTCCCTCTAACCTCAAAGTCAAATACGTAACGCCGGATGGGTAGTATCCCTCCTCGATGGCACGAGTAAGGTCGTACCGGGCTTGATCGCTGATAGAGCGTGTGAGTTGCAGCTTCTTCATGTTCTCTTCTCTGACAGTCTCATCCCAGGTCCTCTGGAACATGAGTGAGATTTCGTTGATCAAGAGGAGGATATAGCAGGCCGCAAGGACGGCAAGATCCTGGATCTGGTGGGTAGTCGGGTAGTCGGTGCCTGCACGTCTGGCCTGTGGGCTGGCGGCGCCCGCCTTTGTGATCGTGATGATCTTGATGATGGTGACGGCAACGCTCATGATCCAGAAGATGATGTTCGCCGGCTGCCAGTTGCGAATGCGACCACCAGCACCTCGTGTCGCCTGCATGGCAGCAGAAACAGCGCACCCTGCGAAGATGAAGGGAAGTAGTCCGATACCGAAGTTAATAGAAGCTAGCCTCCCGATTTCCATTCCCTCCATGAGGAAGACGACGAGAATAGTGAAGTAGTAGAATGACAATTGGCCATGTCTTTGCCATTCGTGCTTGACATCGTACCGCTTGATCTTGTCCACGACGACAACTGGGACGACAAAGTGAAAGATGGCGAACGTGATAACGATACGAATCCATGCTGGTAAAGGGACGATGATGCTGTCGAAGAAGCACGACGACGGCAGAGGCCCGAACTTCGAATGAGCCGTCTACAACAGCGTTAGCCGGATCTTGATGAGATGCAATGATGATGAGAATCCAACTTACTACCCCCTCAGGGCGAATACCACACAACCCCGACATGATTGCTTCAGGTGAGAGGCAGGGTTGGTAGGTCACCAGTCAACCTCTCTAGAACGACGGGAAAAAGGACAAGAGTTCATCTCGAGGGGGGCAGCTGCGACCATAACTCTATCTTAATACTATCAATGCCGTGCCGACTACACGTCGGAGGTGCGCCCACTTGGCGTGTCTTTGGGCATCTTTGGGCGGTCCATGTGGTGCTGCCGGGCTGGGGCTCTCTGGGACATAAGGGAGACACGGCATGCGGTTGCTGGCCGGGTTCTGCTGTGGGCTCTGGGCTCTACGCTCGGGGCTTGCAGAAAGGGGCGTTTCATTCTTCTGACAGTGGTGACGATGAGAGTATTTCCAGAGCTGTGCTCATGGTCGAGCGGTCCTGCAGGGCCTGCGGTGGTGGTGATGCTCATTGGCCATCAGGGAGAGACAGGATGCGGGTCGCAGTAGTTGTCCGATGGGGGAAGTCCATTCTAGAAGTATGATGGCCGTTAGCTGCAGAGGTCAATATCTGGCTGGCGGTGCAGCCGGGCGCCCACCAGAAAAGGGTTCACAGGTCTGTGTCCGCAGAGTACATGGTAGTCTATCTATCCGGAGCGCTACTGTTGTAAGTGAAGAAAGGACGAGGCTAACACTCGGCCCCTTGCGTTGGCCCTTGGCTCTTTACCCTCGTGTATGTACGAGGAGTGCCGAGCGCTGCTGTTTTAGCTCCAAAGTGTAAGCCGTTAGACCAGTGTAGATCCCGCTTAGCCCCATGGCGGCGGCGGACATTGGGAAAACGTGCCAGACGTATTTATCAAAGCTGGCGAAGCGGTACGCGTGCGAGGTTCGTTGTCTTGGTTCCCGTCCTTTGTTATCCCACTGTTCGTGATGTTGCATAGCAAATATACCGCTGAGGCTTTGGTTCCCACGTGGGTCTCCGACTAAGAGATGGCCGGTAGGCCAACTTTCCGCAGGGCCGGATTGTTCGATCCGTCTAGTAGTACAATCGGTCCGTCGCTTGAGTAGCGGAGGAAAGATTGCGATAGTCCGAACAATTCTACAAATTGCTGTTTGACCGGCTGCCACACAATAAGCTCTCACCGTGTACGGGTCCCGAAGTGGCCCTAAGCCGTGTTACCATGGTCGACCACTTGGTTTCCAACGGTTTTGGCTCGTCTCTTTCTGCACGGCGTCCGCGCAGCATTGTCTCTTCAGGTTTGTTGTTTTCCTTTGCCGGAAAACGAAGCTATAGGGAAAGCCAGAAGCTTGAATCAGAAAAAGAACTGAAGTCCGAGATTGCGCTCAGGGTCTCCAGCCGTTTTTTTTTCTGCGTGGCTTGCTGGTGGTCGCTGGCAACGGGCGCCACCTTGCCGACCGCCACAATGAGTAACGACGCAGTCCGAGGGCACCCGCCAAATCACAGTGAAAACGAAATCTAAATTAGGCGCAGGATTCGTTTCGGGAGGAATGGGAGGCGTCGGCATGACATATGTCGGTATTGTCTGGTAACGTGGGAATAACCTCAGGCTTTGGCTGAGGTGCAGGAAAGGTAGAAAATCTTGCTGTGGGTGTTCGGGCGGTCCGTTGGAAAATGTGCGATGAACCAAACTCTGACTGACACTCACTCATCTGGAGAGAGAGTTCGGAGAGTCGCAGCATTACACGACCTCCACTGGAGGGAGATTCGATGAGAAACAAACAGGGTTTTTCGAGCGGTGGAGAGGTCAAATACGAATCGTGGCTCCGCGAGCCTCTTTCTTCGCACTCGCCTCGGCTGTCGGTGCTCGACCGTCGCACGTGTCGGCCACAGAGGGCGGCCGCTTTCACGTGAGTGTGGACGCAATCTGTAAGAAGCTTGTAAGTTGCGGATCTTTTGAACGCATGTCGAGTAAGCAGCGCATGGGTTTTGGTTGATAAGGCACAATAAAGACAGATCAAGCCGTGTTTCCGAGGACGGTCGGGGATGTTGAAACTTGATGCTCCTGCAAGAGTGGGATTTGGTGGTTCTACTGCGAAAAGAGTCAAAAATCTGCAGGACAGTGGACACAATCTAACATTGTCCACCAGGATATTGCAGGTGGACCGGAACTCTTTTTCGGGGGGTTGTGCCGCGGTGGAATGGCCCCCTGCTGCGATCCCTCGATCGTCGAGGGTGTCGAATCGAACCCATGCTGACCCCCGATGACTGCTGGGCTTTGTCATGTGCTGAATCTTCTTACTCCGGCCCGGCTTTGAGAATTGTGTGGAGGACGGGATGAATAATGTAGTAGTGTTGCTTTGTTGAGTGAGGTGTTGGGGAAGAGTCCCTATGTTGTCCGCAAAAAGGACATCCTGAGTCTTGGTTGCTGACAAGTCGCTGAGGAGGAGGAATACCATTCATAACTAGATCGTAGAGTAAACTCTTTGAAAGGGCATTTGTCGAATTTGATTTCTCGGCTTTCTGATAGGCCTCCAAGAGGTGCCAAGATCACAACCAGCCCCATGCTCCCCTCTTTTTATCCGCACGCTAGTGCTTGACTTCGAACCATCGTTGGAATTGGAGGGTTTGGTGCTGACTAGATGCTGCGGCCGGCCCAAGAAGAGCGACCTCAGTAGAAGCTCTGTGGTCAACCACTCACTCATCAGACGCACCTATTTTCTGGGCACCTAGCACTCACTTGACCTCGTGCCGGCCGAGGTAAGAAGGGAAATATGCAGCCGTACCTTGCATTCGTTGCCCGAGACAGGTAAGGAAGGGGACTCTGTTGAGCTATACCCCGCGTACCCCGAGTCTTCCTCGAATGGCCACCTGATCACTCTGTTGGGAGGATTCGGACATATCCTGTATCTTGCAGGATTCCGTACCCAAGGATGATGCCAAGGATGGGTTCTCGAGTAATCTCCAAATGCCGCGTCCGTAGCTTCCGTGAGGCAAGTTTGTCGTCTTCGGCATAGGCTAGCAGAGAGCTGTCTCCAACGTGGTTGACGTGTTACGTCGTCAACCAGCATAACATATAGCTGCAGCCAAGATGTCCCATGGTAGTCGGATTGCGCCTCATGAATACATGCTAGTCAAGCTGTTTCGTCTTGCATGCAGAGCTCCGTCTAGCGACGCAGCGTTCCCTGTCATCGGGCATGGATGGCTGGCCAGTTCTGCCTCTGACCCTCTGACCAATGGATCCCGCGATGGGGGAGCTTGAACGATACGTATCCCGGCAGCAGGGAGCTTCAGCTGCTAGTAGGGGGGCCCCACGTCCTGCGTATATACCTACCCAGGGATTCTAAACGTTAGTTCGCAACTTCTGGCCCACAGCTCTCGGGATCAAGTGTTATTGGGTTAAATATCTAGGGCATATACTTCTCATAGAATAATAAGTGAGAATAATATATATCTAGTATTAGGATTTTGCCTTATTAAAATAGGGATCTTCTTAAGTAACTTTCCCTTCTAATAGGCTGCTTAAGAAGACTTCTGAATATCATACCCAGAACCGTTAGTATGGGACTGCGCTAACGTTTAGAATCCCTGGGTAGGTATAGACCAGTGGCGGATCTTCCTCTTTCCCAAAGGTGGGCGCCCAGCAGATCCAGCGACACCTGTGACGCAATTAAAGGCCCGTTGCCCTTTTTTCGCAGCGGCTTAATTCTGCACTTCCTGCCCGCAACAGAAACAGCTCCTCGTCTCAAAACCAGCTGGATAACCCCAACAATTGGGGACCTTGAAGGGCAACACGACTAGGACGCCGACGAAGCCACCCCAAGCCACCCTTTGAACGCTATAATATTCAGAGTTCAGCCTCAATTTGGCCTTCTCCTCCCTCCGCCGTTCCAGCCTCACCAGTCTCAACCACTTGGAGACCCGCGTCTTACCCCGGATTTCTACCTTCGTCCCTCAAGGCTCCTCGGCTCCCTTCGGTCTGACCGTCGTCCCGTCCTCCGCTCCCTCGTTATCTCGTTCGCACACACTTGCGACATCGTTACCTGAACCGTTGAAATCTCCCAATATTCCGTCCATCGCCACCGCCGTCTTCGTCGTTTTCGCTGCCGTTGCTGGTTTCTATCTCCTGGGATCCTCTCCCCTGTCGACCACTCCCCACGCAGCAACACCCCTCACAACCGCCAACATGTCGTGGACACAGGGCATCGCGCCCTTATATCAGGTGCACAAACCTCCCTTCACCGTCGAGGCTCCCGGCTACGAGCGCGTCGAGGGCGAGACCCTCCCGCGCCGTCACTGGAAAGCCAAGAATGGTCTGCGAACCAAACCGCACCCTGATATCTCCACTATGTACGATATCATCAAGCGAAGCGCCAACGTGTACGCCAACGAGCCTGCCGTCGGCACTCGGAAGCTTGTGCACCTCCACAGGGAGAAGAAGAAGGTCCCCAAGAACGTTGATGGAGAGATTAGGCAGGTTGAGAAGGAGTGGCAGTACTTTGAGCTGTCCAAGTACTCTTACCTGACCTATGCCGACTTCCAGACCTATGTCCTGCAGCTTGGCTCAGGACTGCGAAAGCTGGGTCTGAGCAAAGGCAACAGACTCCATCTGTTTGCTACTACGTCGTACGTCCGAGAGCCCCTCTGCCCAACGTCCCGACTACCCGTGGCCCCGAACACTTCCCGAGCAACCGTCAATTGAGAAGAAGCTAACCCGGCGTCCCGGTAACTTAGCGCGAACTGGATGGCTCTGTCCCATGCATGCGGATCGCAGGCCATGTCCATCGTCACCGCATACGATACTCTCGGCCCAAGCGGTGTTGAGCATTCATTGATCGAATCCGGGGCCGAGGCCATGTATGTTGATCCTCACTTACTGAAGACTGCAACTACGGGTATCAAAAAGTCCGAAACCCTCAAATTCGTCATCTACAACGACAACTGCATCTTCACTCAAGGCTCCGAGGTTGAGGACTTCAAGAAGGCCAATCCCGATGTAAAGATCATTAGTATCGAGGAGGTGCGCCAGCTGGGTGAAGACAACCCGGTGGAGCTTGTAGAGGCCAAGCCCGATGATCTCTTCTGCATCATGTACACATCGGGCTCAACGGGAACACCCAAGGGTGTCCCAATGACCCATGAGGCTATGGTTGCAGCGAGTAAGTCCATCGCCTGTGATGCCAACGCGGAAAACCGCTGACATTGGCCTAGTTACTGGTCTCTACACCTGTGTCGAAGAGTCTGTCACCCACAATGAGTTCGTCCTGGCTTACCTGCCCCTGGCCCATATCTTTGAGCTCGTCCTCGAGAACCTGGTTTTGTTCGCTGGTGCTACTTTGGGTTATGGCAACCCGCGCACGCTGTCAGACACGTCAATGAAGAACTCTGCTGGTGACATGCGCGAGTTCCGCCCGACAGCCCTCGTCGGTGTCCCCCAGGTTTGGGAGACCGTCAAGAAGGGTGTCATTGCGAAGGTTAATAGCTCGAGCATCTTCATTAAGACCCTATTCTGGGGCGCTTTCAACTACAAGAGCTTCATGGTCAAGTATGGTCTTCCATTCGCTACAATCTTTGACAACATCGTCTTCAAGAAGGTGCGCGACTTGACGGGCGGACGTCTTCGCTTCATTATGAACGGCGCGAGCGGCATCTCGGACGGGACCAAGCACTTCCTTTCCATGACCGTCGCGCCCATGCTGACGGGTTACGGTCTGACCGAGACGGCCGCCAACGGCGCCCTCGGCGACCCACTCGAGTACACCACCACTGCTATCGGCCCCATCCCCGCCGCCGTCGATGTCAAGCTTGTGTCCATCCCGGATCTTGGCTACTTCGCGGACTCGAACCCGCCCCAGGGCGAGATCTTGGTTAAGGGCCCTGCTGTGCTTAAGGAATACTACAAGAACCCGGAAGAGACCAAGAAGGCAATTACCGAGGATGGCTGGTTCAAGACGGGCGACATTGGTGAATTCGACTCTGTCGGTCACTTGAAGGTCATCGACCGCGTCAAGAACCTCGTCAAGATGCAGGGCGGAGAGTATATCGCCCTCGAGAAGCTCGAATCTGTCTACCGCGGTAGTCACTTCGTCCAGAATATCATGGTGTACGGCGACGGCGAGCACTCGCGCGCGATCGCCGTCATCGCCCCCAACGAAAAGGTTCTCGCCGAGGAGGCGCAGAAGCTGGGCGTGGACGAGCACGACATGCACACGAACCAAAAGGTCGTCGATGCCGTACTTAAGGATCTCGTCAGCGCCGGCCGCAAGGCTGGCCTGAGCGGTCTGGAGATCGTCGGCGGTGTCGTCCTGGTCGAGGAGGAGTGGACCCCTGACAGCGTAAGTCTGAACCACACCCACTCACCTGTCGTCCTTCCTCTTAAATTAACGCTAACACACTTTTCGCCAGGGTCTCGTCACCGGCACTCAGAAGCTCAACAGGAGAGTCATCAAGGACAAGTACAAGCAGCGCATGGAGGCCGCTTTCCCCAGCAACTAAACTGCCAACGCTCGAGGGGCGTGTTCTACGTGTTTCGGCTGGGAGTAATTATGAAGAAGGAGCCGAACGGAAAGCAAAGCCAGCCAGGGAATAGGGGCGGAGTTCTTCGGAGCCTGTTCAAACTGTACCACCACTACTACCCATCTTTTTCTGCTTATGAATGGGGAAAACCCCCAGTTTAAATACAGGCATCAACTTACTTCGAATTCGGTTGATGAACATCGTGCAACGAGATGCTAGCAGGGGACCGCCGACGTTCTCGGTTCACGCGACACTACCTGGTTGTCAGCACCGTGAGAATAATGGTGGAAGAATGTTGCATCGCGTGTCCGCATGGATAAAGTCGAGAGAAGCTTGTCATCGTCTCTCCTGATTTTGGAGAGTGCTCTATGTGGTTGGTTGCAGAGGCATTCTATAGGTCTTGATCAACGACGCCCAACAGATACAGACTGAATACCACGCAATGACGCGGTCAGCGGGATCAGAGTCAGCCGAATACCTAAGACAGTTCACAGCATGGACTAAACGACTGTTTACTTTGCCCGGCCTGCTCGGCCTGAATGGGGGGGTCATTCCTCTACCTGGTCGATTCTCTCTAGACTATAACCCTTGAACCACCAGTTCCTCATCTCTCGTACATGACCGGTAGGGAATGCTCTCGCGTTGCATGAGGCTAGAGAAGAAAGAGAAAGGCTGGATGAAAGTTGGCCTCTCGTATCCTGCTTGTCCAGCGACGTCTCGTCTGAAAATTGATCCTTTTTTCTTTTCGGATATTCCGTTACACAACTGAGAAAGAAAATCCCCACACAACAGGTTTAGAAGGGGTTTGCCTGTCTGCCCCAACAAAATTGAGTTGGCCGCCCATACCCGCTGGCCAAATCAGATCATGCGATTCATCGTCTCATCTTCCCTCTCAGCGACCGATTTCCATGGTGACGAATGCCACCCACCCTTGGTATAACACAATTGGTCCAATGTGGATGTCTCAATCCAACCAGAAGAGAGGTGCCCATATACAGCCAAAAAGCCTAGCATTGAGGCTAGGGAGTCCAGGAATGGTGGCTGCCTCTGTAGTGTGTAACAGAAAAAGCTGTGAGTAAAATGACTTTGCTTGGTCGCCAACAAGTGCAGATGCTGGATGGTGTGCGCGCACAGAAGTCGTCGAGAAAAGAAAGGCCAGAGAGCCCATGACAAAACAGGTCAGGTATCTTCTGACGTGGTATCTTAAAGCAAGTAGAGTTATGATCGGGGTCAAAAGCTGCTAACCAGGGCGCACTCATGCAGCAAAAAGGCCAAAGGGTGACCATTAAAGTGCTGCGAGCGGATGGAAAGCATCGACTCGATTATGCCAAGGCAAACAAAAGACTTCCTGGGTATCTCAATGCACAGGTAAGGACAGCCCTTTGAGGTCTGCTATTGTCGTCAAGGTTGTGATTAATGTCGATGAGTCAACCGCCGAAAGATGTTTTTGGACGCATGGCTGAAGGAGTCCTACTGTGCCTTCTTAGCCTTTTCTGCGTTACGCGCCTCTCTGGCGGCTCGCACCAAGGGTGACAGTTGGCCAAGATCAACACAGCCTTTCATGAACTCATGCTGAGAGGGGTTAGCAACAGGCCAGCTACAGTTTGGGTTACCAAAACTCACTCTCAGAAGGTCGTGTGCAGTGGCTCTCTTCTCAGGATCAACCTTGAGAGCAAAGTAGAGGAAGTCGCGGAAGACAGGTGACAAGTTTGCCTCCTCCTTGATCTGAGGGGTACCGTTGGTAGCGATCAACCACAACGCTCTCAGAGGAGACTCGGTCAAGTATGGTGGCTCTCCCTCAATCATCTCAATGGCCATAATGCCGAGAGACCAGATGTCGACCTTGCGTCCGTACTCCTTACGCGTGACAACTTCAGGGGCCATCCAATAAGGCGTACCAACCATAGTGGTGCGCTTATTCTGGGCCTCGTTGATCGTCGCGCAGAAACCAAAATCGGCTGTCTCAAGTCAGCACTTCGCTGGAGTTAGATTCGAATCGACAGAATGACTTACTCAGCTTGATGTGTCCTTCCATCGACAGAAGGATGTTGTCGGACTTGATATCACGGTGGATCACTCCCTTAGAGTGCAAGTGCTGCAAGCCCTTCAGCGTCTCGCGGCAGACGGAAGCGATTTGTCCCTCGGTCATTATGTTGAAGGTGACAACGTCGGTAAGACTTCCGCCCTCCATAAACTCCATGACAACCCAAAGTTCGCCGCCGCAAAGGTAGCTATCAATGAAGTTGACAATGTTTGGGTGTGAACTGTCCTTCATGACGAGAATCTCGTTGATGATCAAGTCCTTCTTCGGTTGCTGTTCCAGGTTCATCTGTTTGATAGCCACCAGCCGGTTGGATCCTCGCTCGTTTCCGGTGTAGACGCCGCCAGAAGCGCCCTGTCCAATCTTATTGAAGTTCCTGTAGACCTCGCGAGGATCGCCTTCCGAACAGATGCGCTTGAGCGCAGCAACGACGTCGATGCCGGTGCTTTGTCTGGGGCGGTGGCGGGGTCTGGAGCCAGGTGCACCGGGAACGCCGACCTGCTGTCGTTGACCGGGACCTCCATTCGCTGTGGGCCCTTGAGGGTACTGGTGCTGCGACTGAGGCGGCGTCGGCTGCTGAGGCTGTCTCTTGCTGGGAGCACGGCCAATCTGGCCAGACATTGCGGCCTGGGCCTGAGCCAGAGCCTGCTCCTGTTGCTGTTGCATGAGTTGCTGCTGGTAAATGTTCGCCTGCGCATTCTGAGGGTTAGGTGTGGGGGGAACGTAGCCGGGGGCGGCGCCATTGACACGCGAGTTGGATCGGGATCGGGATCGGTGCTCTCCGCGGTGCTCCTCGGGGAGCATAGGGACGTTTTCCTTTGGCGGTTGGTATGCAAGCGGGGGCAGGTCCTCGCCGGGCTGAGACATTCCAATGCCGGAGTCCTTGGCGGGGTAGGACGACTGGGCAGACCTCATCGGGAGGCTGACGGGGGGCTTCGGGGCCGGGCGACTGGGCATGAGGTTCACATCCTTGCCGGGGCCTTTGGGGCTCGTGACTCCAGGAACGGGGGGCGGCTGGCGGGGGTTCTCAAAAGATCCTTCATGATTGACAGTTGGAAACCTAGGGCTCGCAGGTGGACTGATCATCGGAGACATACCCATATAACTTGTTGGCGGATACATGCCCGGCGACATGGCACCCGACGGCGAGTTGTTTGCATTTGCATATTGGCGGTAATCAGGCGCTCTGGCATCGTGAAACTTTTCCAATACCTGATCCTCGGCTGGCTTCTCGGTCGTTTCCTTGTAGAATGTGATGATGTCAACCATGGTTTGGGGGTTCTCCCTACGTTCCTTTTCGGGAATTCCACTTTCGTTGATCAATCTCTGCCATTCTTTCGGAAGACCCTGAACAATCACGCAAGTCAGCCACACAGAACTCTAGACAAAAGAAAGCAGCTCGGTGGATTAGAGGCAAGAACGAGGAAAAACATCAAAAGGCGGAAAATAAAACAGAAAGCAAGAGAGTCGAGGTCGACGTGGAGAGGAAGGGGCGACTGACGGTGAACTGGCCGGTAGAGCTGTCGTAGCCGACGTGGGTGACGTGAACTGGGTTCTCGGGCGCTGAGATGACGGGTTTCTTTGGTGTGCCGACCAGACTGTTCATGAAGCCAGAGAAGCCCGACTTCTTGCGCAGGACGCCCATCCTGGGCTCCTTCGCCTCGTCCGAGTATCTCTTGGGGCTGATCATTGAGCTCTCCGTCACCCGACCTTGTGACTTTTCGTTCATCATTGCGGAATCGTTCGTGAAGCTCTGGGATTGTCGAAGTCTGGGGCTCTTGCTGATGCGCGTATCGGTGGCCGACTTGAGCAGCGGCGTCGGGGCGTTCTGGCGGTGGTAGGCGACACCCTGCTGGCCGTGAGGATGCGGGAGAGGGACAGGCTGGTTTGCGGCAACGGGCGACTTTGTCTGCTCGATGCGGTTCAGAACCGCGGCACCGTCGAAGGGAGCGCCGATGAATTCGTCGTGGGGTTGGGACGAGAGGGGCGCGGAGGGATCGGCTGGAGAGTCACTGGTGTGAGCGATTCCAATTCCAACACCAACACCAACTCCGACGGGGCTGCGGGTGTTGTTCAGGTTGTTGTCTGGGAAGTGGTGATTGTTTTGGTGTTGAGGAAAGGCGGCGGGGGCGTTGTAGGTAAAGGGCTGGACGTGAGTACCTGTCTGGGGGTTCACAGTGTTCTGGGTGTGGTAGTGGTGGGCGTCGGCGTTGGTGTTGGAGTGGCCGTGAGCGAGACTTGGGGAAGGAGCGACGGCGGCGGCGAACTGACCCTGAGGCAGGATGGGGGAGGGATTGGGAAGGTGCGTCTGACTTGAGGGAAGGTGACGGGGAGAACTATGAGCTGAAGCAGCGTTTGAGGGGGTCGTCCGCACAGGTGGAGCGGAAGGAGCGCGCCTCAGACTGGTAGAGCTGCGTTTGCTCTGGAGAGATTGGGCGTCGATGCCACCATCGAGACCGCTCGAGGAGCGGGTATGGTAGTGGGAGGGAGGCTTCTTGGTGAGCTTGCGACGTTGGGAGGTGCCGTTGGAAGTAGATGTGCTCTGGCTGCTATCCATGATACACCCTAAAAGTCTAAAACGAGATCGAAGAAAGGGAAAGGGAAGGGGAAGGGTAAACGAGAGGGTACGAATAGAGGGTGTGCGAGGAGGAAAAAAATCGGTAGTGAGGTGAGGTGAGGTGTGTAGGAGAGGAGTGAGGAGTGTAGGTACGCAGGCACAATGCGATGTCGTCCTTGTTCCCTTGTGACTTGTGCCTCTTTGTGCCGCCTCTGGGTTGTGTTGTGTAGGCCGAGTTGTGCTTGGTGGAAGAGACCTCGAGGTTCAGGTTACGAAGGTCCAGCCAGGTTAGAGGTAAGGACTAGGTAAAATCGACCCGGTCCTGGAGGAGAAACAAACAGCGTCAGCGGCGACTACTCGGAGGCGCTGGCGCTGGGTCGCAGTGTAGGTAGGTACCGGTCTAAGGTACCTTTTGCTGCGCAATTCTAATGCGTAGGTACGCAGTACACGGGAGGCAATGGTGGATGGACCCAGGTTCGTCTGTGACGCTGACTGTCACTGGCGGGATGGAGGCGAGGTGGATTCCGGACTGTGTGGGTTCTTTGCTTCGATGTTGTTGTTGTGTTGTTGTTGTTCTGTGGTGCAGCAGCCTGAACGGGGATGTCTCTGGACCCGGTCAGCGGTAAGTTACGGCCAGCTTGGCTGTCTGAGGGGGGGTGGATTGGCTCTTCGAGATCCAGGTATTTTCCGACGGTATGGGGCTCCTGAGATACCTTACCTAGTGTAGGTAGGTACATACGAAAATACCGTTTAGAACGGGACTGGGTAGTAAGGAGAGTTCCTCAAGCAATATAGGATAGAGAATTAAAAGGCGGGCGAAGCCTTACCGGGTTCAGTGGGCAGCATCAGTGGCTACCTTACCTCTGCTCGAAAAGCAAGGTATCTGACGGATACTGTGGTGGTTGTCTCTCTCTTCCACTTGAGGCGGGAAAAACAGCATTACAAAAGGTGGGGAATGAGAGTATGAATGGACTGGGGGCTGTGTGGCCGTGTGGCCGTGAGATGTGTTGTGTGGTGTGGTGGGGAGGTGGAGGTCCCATCTGGAAGCAGGTCGAGTTAAGGTACGTATCGCTCTCTGTCCCAACTCGCAATTGCCCCGAGAACGCAGTGTCTCATCTTTTTATTTATTTTAATTTTTGATGGCTCGCCGTCGTGGTCACAGTGTGTCGCACTTACTTGCAGCAATATCAGAAGTTCCCTCATGTGCTCGTCATCAAGAGCATCTAAGTCCAAGACAGAGGAACTCAAGACGAGACTCGATGGAACCAACGAGCTGCCAGAACGTGTCCGACGGGAAATGCGACTTGACTTGCTGCGAGCGGTCTCGCAATTTCACTGGTTGCCTGCTGCTTGGGCGCTGAAAGCTGGACAGGAACTCCATGTGCTTGTTCATTCCTTTTTTTTCCTTCTTTTTTTCTCTTTTTTCCCCCTCATCGCCACAGAAGAAACCGTCGAGTGTTACTATCGAGCATTGACTGCGATATGCTTCATCTCGCCGTCAGGTCGGTCCCGCGCCGTGTTCCCAAAGACTCTATGTGTAAGCCCATCGCGAGATTATCTCGTCCTGGACTCGGCCGAAGTGGACTGTTTTGATGAAATGTCAGGCCTTATAGTACAGAACTCGACATAAAGAAACATGTTTAGACGCCTGCGACCTGGCGTTTCTTCTTTTTTCCTCCCACGCCATTCCTTTGACATTGTTCTCTCGACTTTTGTCCCAAATCGGTTGACTCGGCTAAAGCCTCCACGCTGCTAGTGGTTCGAGGTGCGCGGGCAGGGTCAGCCATGAAATGAAGCTCTCCTACTGTGTTACTCCACAACGGTCCCTGACTGAGCAAGGCTAGAGGTCCCGCGTCCGGGTCCAAATGTGAACCAAGGCAAAACCAAACTCCACTAGAAGTACAGGCGGGACGAAAGTACAGGAGAGTGTAGAGTATCTTGTTGTGTGGTGCCTTGGTTGATGTGAACATCAACTGGATAATGCACGTTATGCCGCTACGCAGTACATGACCGAGGCGGGCAGAGAGAGACAGAGAGAGGAAGAGGGGCGTGTTCGTAGTCTTTGTGCATCAAACTAGGGATAGTACCCAGAATAGATGCCGGATACCTTGTTGAATTATACGGTGCAAGTCTGAGCTCTCTCATGGTTTGATGTACTTGAATCATATGGGCAAGTACGAGTTTATGATGGCACACCAAAGCCAGTCCCGTCGTTCGGGTACGGTTCGGGAGCTGGATACCTAAGGTAGGCTTTGAATATCGAGTTGAAGCTGGCGCGTTTGGGAGGGTGGTAGAGAGAGCTAGGGCGGCTAGTGAAGGTCGCGGGCCCAGTCTTTGGTCCCAGACCAGCGACTGATTGCCTCGGGAGGAGCGCAGAAGCGCAGAAGCGCAGAAGCTCCCAATGCTTGCTAGTACTTTACTTTTACTAAGGTACCTAAGGTACCTTACGGAATAAGGTAGGTAAGGTAGGTACCTAGGTAAAGTACCTAGGCAAGCTGCTGTCGGTGCTCTGCTTCAGTTAACTGTTGCTGCTGGAGCTTCGACCTGGCGGTTGATCCTTAATCAATCTTAGCAGCGAGATGGGCGTCTCTGATGGACGGAACTTACTGATCGTTAGGCGGCTCTAGTAGTAGTGCGCCATGCGGTGCGGTAAGGCTAGGGTTCCGGGGGTCAAGGGTCAGGGTCGTCTGTTCACGGTGGACCTTTCGTGCATCTTGGAGGGCCAGTGGTTCAGTTGGGAGGAAGCTGAAGCACCAAGGGTCTTGAATCTGGGCGGGAGCAAGACACCGACAGGAGACTGCAGGGCAGAACAGGGCTTGGCCCGTCCCGTTCTTGAACAGGCTGGAGCCATCTCAAACGCTGTCGACCCGGCCGGTTGGTGTGCGGGCAGAAGCCAGTCCGCTGACGGCTGTTTGTAAGGTACTAGGTAGGTAAGGAGAGGTATGCGCATGTACCTAGCTTTACCAAGCTTTGTTTCTGGCTGATGTACTATGTATATGTGCGATGACTGCAGTCACCCAGTAGACATCAGACCCAGCTCATGTGCCATGTAACCTCAAACAAAGGAATGTACGTAGTGCGCAACTTCAGTACTGCAACTATGTGCTCGTGTATGAAGATAAGTAGGAACGTACGGGCGTAAGAGGATAAATGATGTATGCAATGCTATGCAGCGTTGCGGATATGATGGACAATTTGGAGGTCGAGGTGATGTGATGGATGTTATGCGATGACCCCCGGCGGCAGGCGGTGGGCTGCCAGTGCCCAGTCAAGCCCAGCAGAGATGAGGAGCGAGGGGTGGCTGATTTGGGGGCTCGGGGCGGGGGACCTCAGAGAGAAACATGGAGGGGAAGTTGGAAAGGAGGAGGAGGGAGGAGGGGAGGGGAGGGGAGGGGACACTCATGGACCGTGTGAGGGGAATTGGGATTGGAGGGAGGGGAAGGCACTAGAAGACGAGATGAAAGCACTTGCTTTTTTGGCCGAGCTTCTTAATTTTTTTTTTCTTTTTTTTCTTAGGCTCTTCTAGTGCCTTTTGCCACCCAGCTTCTTAATTTTTTTTCTTTTTTTTCTTAGGCTCTTCTTAGTTTGTTTGGGCTGACTTTAATTGCGCCGACAGGGAGATGGTTCCTTGTTGCGACAAAATTCTGCTGATGATTGCGACCAAACTCATATGGACAATGTATCAATCCCACTCATTGATGGGAAGGGCACTGAAATACCTCATGGGAGCGAGGCGGAAGAGAACCCATGGAGTGTGAGATTTGAAATGATTTTGGGGGATGTGAGTAGCCGTCACTATCGCTGAAAGCTGAGGTCATTGAGCAAGGTATCTGCTACCTCGCGCTTTTCTTGCCTACCTAGGTACCTTACCTAGGTAGGTACCTACTCTGTACCTGGGTATCTCAGTAAGGTGAAGGCTGTGCTGCAATGCATCTTGTGAAAAACCTACCTGATCCTCGCGCAAGGTACGAATACTACCAGCATCTTCATCACGGCTTCCTATAGAGGAGTTCACTATGTATATATACCTACCCAGGGATTCTAAACGTTAGCGCAGTCCCATACTAACAGTTCTAGGTATAATATTTAGAAGTCTTCTTAAGCAGCCTATTAGAAGGGAAAGTTACTTAAGAAGATCTCTAGATTAATAAGGCAAAATCCTAATACTAGATATATGTTACTCTCACTTATTATTCTATGAGAAGTATATGCCCCAGATATTTAACCTAATAACACTTGATCCCAAGAGCTATGGGCCAGAAGTTGCAAACTAACGTTTAGAATCCCTGGGTAGGTATACTCGGCTCTGCAGCAGAGCTCGGGTCTGCAATCTCAAGGTCCTCGGCGGCATCCAACTCTAACGCCAACATGAATAGCAATGCCCGTATTCTGCATACCAGAAGGCAAGGTACGAGGTATTCGATAATCGACCTTGATATAACATCCAATTGTACGAGTACATCCGGGAGGACTTCAGCCAATTGGTCCCCAGTGAAGCTCCTGTCGCGAATGTTGCCCTCCCTCTCGGACAGCATGCTGCCCGCCAGTCTGAAGACAGCTGTACTCTTGGTTTTTGGTCAATCACCCGCGGCCCGGTCCAATCACCCACGAAACTGACCGTCATCTCGCGCCGCGCCGACATCAGAGAACTTTCCCTTTCTTCCCCACTCACTACAAGACTGGCAACTACACTAGCAAATGGAAGGCGCCCAGGAAGAGAAGAACCCTTCTAGCATTTTGTTCCAGTTATTCCCGTCCTCTAACATGTATCTATTTCAGGTGAGAGAAACGTCCATTAGCGTACACTATCTCGTTGTGAAGCAGACCAAAACTTCTATTCTCACCATGAACAAAAATAATATAGTAAGGTACCTAAGGTAAGGTAGGTCTTGCTTAGCGGATGCCCCTGCGAAGTGGGGGCATCGCCAGCCAATGAATGTCTGGCTCCCGTCTCTGTGCTCACTCACTGCTGCTGGTGGGGCCTGCCCTGGGAATTTGGATCTTGTTTCAAACCATCGGGGACTTGGACTTCCTGCTCCACAAGTCTTTCTTCAGGCGTCTTACACTCTCCCGGCATTAAATTCTCTCTTCTCCACGTCCTCACCACGAGAGTTCCATCACCTTGTCGCTGTGTCCCAGTCAAATATCTGAGGAAACACCACCTTCTGAAATCTTTGTGAAGGAATGCGTCTTCTTAATCATCTCCTTCTTCCCCCCCATTATGCATCCGTCTCCTCAAAAACCCACGCATCGGCTCGCCAGGCTGATGACCTTCCATCTATCTCCTCCCAGCGATAAAATTATGTCCGTCCTATCCCGTCCCGCCACTAACCCCAGCGTCCGTGCTCACCGGTCGACGGTTCGAGTGGTGTGTGCCTGCGCCTTTCATATCACACTGGACACGCGCGGGTCATGGTTGCACCCAACGCGTCTGGTTGGGAGGGCACGAAACTGACCGAGGCCAGGCTCCCATCGCCTAGGTATGGAATGGACAGAAAATAACGGCGGCGACAGCCGTTATTATCCCCCTTAGGTCCCGTTGCACCAGTAAAATAAGGTCCCGTTCCCGAACTAGGGTCCGACGTTGCGGGTCATTGACGTCGCTCCCCGTTCCATTTCTCGTCGTCTCGTGTCTTTCTTGTCGCGGGCTGCGTCGCCGGCCGGGTTTCCTGACATTAGTGACGGGGAACCCATTCATACTCTACGTTGCGATAGAAGCGCCACCGACATCGCCTGACAACGCCGCTGCGCACCCGTTCTTTACGAAGAAGCGTGCAAATATTCGGAGCAAGGGAATGTGACAAGGACAGAAGTCAACCCGGGCTGGATGAGCTGACAGATCCCCGAGACCACATACTTGTGGCCTGCCGAGTTTTGTCGCCGCCGCTCTCTCCCAATTGCCGCTTCCTAATTAATGACCCCGCGATTTCGTCTGACAAGCACCTCGAATCATGGATCATCCCTTTCACCATGCGAGCCCATCCGCTCAGAAGAGCTCCTTTCGCGCGTAGAAAGCTGGCTTGCGATTCACGAAAAAACCGAAAATACGTCTTCTGTTGCATTGAAAAGCTGGCTGCGGCGCATGCAGAGCCTTTTCGCAACACCTGGGCGGGCTGTAGGTTAAAATTTGGTGCTGACTTAGATTCAGGCGTTCGTCTCCTCTCCCCCACACAGAATTCCGATGAGATATGCCCCGAACGCGATAAGGTTCCGTCCACCCTGGAAGAGGCGGAGGCTTTGTCAGTCCCTAAACTCTCGTCCTCCCGATCAAAGGCTTCAGCTTCGTGTTCAGTAAACTTGTCGGGCTGGGAGACACACTGGTCTTCGTGTTACCCAAAGTCTCTTCTCGAAGTTGGCTCGGGATTCGTTCGCATCAACTTCCTCCGCATTCAAAGGATGGGGCTGAGCTGGTGATGCTATATACTATGCTAGCCGAATCACAAAAAGGTCTTCGTCTGGAACGGGCGATAACGAGAGAGCCGTCATTCGTAGCCCCCTACCAGGACATGTTTCTCCCTGCCGCATGAATCCAGCAGCTACATCTCACAGGTTGTGGGCTGCTCGTTAGTCTTTTGGACAAGCCGACATCCCCCTTGCTGCTGTTCCTGCAGAATGCGGTATGCTCTTCACACAACCCCATCTGCCCCTGCGTTGAGAAGTTGGCCGCTTGCGATTTGTGACAGCAAGCCGATATCTCGCGACCGCCTCGTATTGATCACCGCGGTTGTTCTTGCAGGAATACTTACAAAGACCACAGCGAAAGTGCCAGTACAGCGACAGCAATGGTGAAGACAAGAAGCTATTGAGCAATGCGATTTGCTTATTATTTGCTTTTCTAACTGAGCAGCGCCGGTTCAAGTCAAGACTGACACCCGACGCAGACTCCTGCAGCACGCCATGTGCCATCGCATCATTTCAATCCCAAGAGTTCCAGTAGCGACGTGTTTGCTTTTTCCAGGTGTTTCCACTCGGCTAGCCACAGGAATCAAGTCATTAGAGGCCGTCATCTACAGGCATTGTGCCTCCCCTGTGTCACCACAGGAGATGAGCTTGATCAGGCTACATGAACTTAGACGACTGCAACCGCGGGTTCTCCATATAATGTTTTTGGGACGTATCTTTCCTGTCATCTGGTGGCACACTCAGGCCGATGGCTGCTCGTTCAGTCGAAGAAAGATTCCCGTGAGAAGGGCCGAGACATCATCGCAGCGACGTAGTACACGGACGAATTCATTGCTTGCTCATTCTCGCAGGCCAAATTGGGCTGTTCAGGAACCTCCGGCTGTAGGTAGCTATCCAAGCTTACAGAGGCTATTGCGATCCCCGCCATTGTGGTGACCATTGTTGTTATAATGGACTGGATTGTAATGGTCTAGCAAATCTGACTGCCCCTCAAGGTTCGTTGGTCCATGGTCTGACTGGGACAGTTTGCAACTTCGTGGGCTTCGCTGCTGAGAGACATAAACTTGTGGCCAAAAGTGTAGAGATATCCGGTATCGCTGGTGTTCCACGTGGTCCTCCCTTTTACCGATGATTTCCTTGCGAATGGACATGAACGATCATGATCGTACGATCAGCTGTACGTCTATCTGTGTAGGACGTGTGGTTATGACATTCCAAACGGTGCCCGGGACGAACGGACCCTGGGTTCTGGGCCTGGTTGGCCCGGGCCCGAACCCCGGGCCGGCAAGAGTTCCCTTCTCCAAGATCGCCGGAGGCCAGGGAAACCAAGCGGGCTACGAAAGGCGCCGTTCCGGTCAAGCCGCACCCGACCCCACGTGATCCCGGAGACGCTACCTTGGTTGTGCCCGTCCAATAATAGACGACAGGAATGGCACTTGTCCTTTCCATCCAACGGCTGAGCCGCTAGACGTCTTAACAATTTAGGTTGTGGCTGAGGCTGAGGGTGGGGCTCCCCAGGTGGCGAGCAGCGCTGGCAGGCGGAGTCTTTCTGGAAGAAGGATCCCTGCCTGGTGCCAGAAATTCCATCCCCAATTGAACACCATCGTGGAGTCGAGAAACTTCCACCTCACACCCTTTAGTGCATCCGAGCTTCGAGTCTCATCTCGCCCTTCAACTTCCCTATCTCCTTTCAACCCATCAATTGGCAGAATTCACCCTTCTGTCGATTCTCCTCCTCCCGGATTCTACCTCTACTGGATTTTGCATTGTCGCCGCACAGGTTCACAATGTTCTAAGCCAGCAACCAAGCTACTCTCCTCGGTTATCTGCTGCTCCACGGTTTTCTACGCTTCGGCCTTCTTTAATCGGAAGACTGATTCTACTGGTCTTGTCCCCAACTGATATACACATCGTCAGTTGTAAGCATTGAACTCTCGTTGCAAGCTTCTTCTCAAGCTTTGTCGCAAGTGCCGTCTCCGAGCAGAGCTAACTGGCGACCCCCCTTGCAGGTACACCGAATCATCCATACCGCTCCCATCATCCCATCCTGTCCACGACGACGTCCACCACCACGAATGAAAATGGCCTCTACGGATTCTACTATCGCCAACGGCGCTGAGACCTCAGCTGCCCAGAAGCTTCTACAGACTCATGTCGACCATCACCCCACCGTCGAGGAGGTCCCTGACGAGGACCTTCCCCTGAAGTCCAATGCCAGCGAATCTGCCTCCTGGGCCGAGCCCATGTCTTCCAAGGCTGCCGGCAAGCAGAAGGAGTCCGCCGCCCCCGGAAAGAAGCTTGACACCCAGTCCCACGAGCTCTTCCCCGAGCTCGGCGCCTCCAAGCCCAAGGGCAGCCCCAATGTCGCCCCTATCTGGGGAGCCAAGAGCAACGTCTCTACCCCCGCCAATGGTCTTTCCCGCTCGTCTACTCCGGCTTCTGGAGGCGGCGCAACCCCGAAGAACGGTCCTCCCTCGATGTCGATTCCCGGTCGCAACGTCGAGACCGTTGTTCTGGAGCCCCAGTTCATCCTTCCCCGTACCCAGCTCAGGCGGCCCATCGCCGACATCATGAAGGACATCAACCGCAAGTCGCGTGCCAACATCACCTTGTCCACCGCTACCAACGGTCGTCTCAAGTTCGATGCGACAGGTCCTCAGGAGGTAGCTCAACAGGCCCTCAAGGATCTTGTCCAGCAGATCGGCACCAAGGTCAGTGACAGTTCCGGCACACTTTTCAGCTTCCTTCAACGCTAACTTTTATCTGGTAGACTACCATCAAGGTCCCGATTCCCCAGTCCGCTCGCGCTCATATCATCGGAAAGGGTGGTTCTACTATCAAGGCCATCCAGGAGAAGTCTGGCGCTCGTGTCCAGCTCCCCAAGGTTGATGAGAGTGCCCCCATTGACGAGGATGATGACTCCACCATCGATGTCCTTGTTGAGGGTAACGCCCTGTCTGCTGCCTCTGCTCGCGACCAGATTATGAAGATTGCTAGCGATCGTGCTGCTAATGTCAACACCAAGCTTCGCGGTATCCCAGCTGAGTTCTACCCCTTCATTGCTGGACCCAGCAACACCCATGTCAGCCGCT
Organism: Colletotrichum neosansevieriae; assembly: GCA_036785495.1. Classification (NCBI taxonomy): domain Eukaryota; kingdom Fungi; phylum Ascomycota; class Sordariomycetes; order Glomerellales; family Glomerellaceae; genus Colletotrichum; species Colletotrichum neosansevieriae. Next base: position 212,439 of record JAVHLV010000061.1, on the reverse strand, counting down.
ACGAGAACGATGGTGTTCAGGTCCGCGTGCCCCCTCACCAGATCTGGGCTCCCCGCGGCCGTAACCTGGCTGTGAATGAAGGAGAGCGCCCTGTCTTTGTTCCTGCAGGTGACAACCACATTCAGCTGGCTGGTGACCGTGCTGCGGTTCAGGCTGCTCGTGCGGAGATCGAACGCCGCGTCCAGGAGCTGCAGCAGCAACTAGCTATTGACCAATTCAGTCTCCAGAAGGGTCGTCACCAGTTTATTGCTGGCCGTCGTGGTGAAACCCTCGATGAGTTCTTCAATGAAACTGGCTGCACCATTTTGCTGCCCACTGATGAGGAGGATGACTCTGTCACTGTCATTGGCCCTGCCGCTCAGATCAGCAAGGGCGTTGAGACTGCCATGGACAGAGCCATGAACATGCAGTTCTCCACCTTCGATATCGGTCGTTTCCACAAGAATGCCCCTGGTGGTGTTTCTCAGCACGCTCGCAACGTGACTCGTTTCCTGAGACACCGGGACATGTTTGATGAGATTGAGAGGGCTCACAGCACCCACATCAACACTCCGTTCGGTCCCAATGGCGCCTCTCCCTACGAGCTTTACGCCCGTGACGGCAAGAATGTCCTCCAGGCCCAGTCGGCCATCGAGAAGCTTGTCCATGCCATTCCCCCTGCCAGAATCGTTCCCATCCCCGTTGATCCCTTCTATCACCAGTACCTCAACAAGGACGTCAGCCCTCGTATGAGGGACAACCACGGCGTCCATGTTGTTCTGCCCGAGGCTGCTGAGGCTGATGCCCCGGTTCTCCTGGTCTTCGAGGGCCCCTCTGCCCCCGAACCCAAGCCCCAGATCAAGACTGGCCGCCCTTCTGAGGATGAGGTTCGCGCTTTCCAGCAGAGCCTTGAGGATGCGCGCAAGCAGATTCTCGACATCATCAACAAGCAGGAGCAAATCGCTACCGCATCGATTGACGTGCCCCAAAAGTAAGTACACCCTAGGCACCCTGAAACGTATCCGCATGAGGTTAACGTCTCTAGGTTCCACGAGCGTCTTCGTCGTTTCATCAAGAAAGAGCAGGCCAACCGAGCTAATGACCAGATTCCCATCCGCGTCTCCTCCGTCGGCACTGTCGTCAACCTGCGCGGACCTGCTTCCGCCGTCAAAAACCTCGAGGCCAAGGTCAACGCCTTTGTCGAGCAAGAGAAGGAGGATGAGAAGGAGCGTGGCTTCACCATGTCTTTCGATTTCCCCCAGAAGTATGCCAACCACCTCATCGGCAAGGGCGGCTCGAACATCAAGGAGCTGCGCGACCGCTTCGACGTCGAGATTCAGGTTCAGGATGGCAAGGTTGAGCTGAAGGGTCCCAAAGCCAAGGCCGAGGCTGCCAAGGCTCACATCAGCTCTTTGGGCCGCAGTCTCGCAGACGAGGTCACCCACATTCTCAAGGTTGACCCCAAGTTCCACAGAGAGCTCATCGGCTCGGGAGGAAGCGTCACAAACCGTTTACAGCAGAAGTACAAGGTTCTCATCTTCTTCCCTCGCTCCGGCAAGAGCACCAAGGATGAGGGGGGCGACGACGCTGCCAGCGATGCTGGAAAGCCTAAGCGCCAGCAGAACCCCGACGAGGTTATCGTTCGTGGTCCCAAGAAGGGAGCGGACGAGGCTCGCGATGAGATTCTGTCTCTTCTCCAGTACCTGAAGGACACTTCCTTCACGGAGACCGTCTCTGTTCAGCAGAAGCAGGTTCCGTCCATCATTGGCCAGGGTGGTGCCGCGCTTGAAGAGCTCCGCCAAGTTACCGGTGCCAAGATCGACATTCCAAGCGGACGTGATGCTGAGACTGTTGAGATCCAGATCAAGGGTACCAAGTCCCAGGTTGCTGCTGCCAAGAAGGCTCTCGAGGAGAAGAGAGACGTGTTCAACGACACCGTTACCAAGACCCTCGAAGTTGACAAGAAGCACCACAAGTCTCTTATCGGTGCTGGGGGTGAGTTTCAATAATCTGGGCGGAGGGTTTCCGTGCTAACGTTGACCAGGTGCTACCCTGCGTGACATTGTCGTCAAGGCCGGTGGCTCTGACGACCGCCGCGAGCTTGCGCGTACCATTCAGTTCCCCAAGGCGGAGGCTGATGGCAACACGATCAAGATTGAAGGTCGCTCCGATATCGTTAAGAAGATTGTTGCCAGAATCGAGGAGATCGTCGCAGAGAAGGAGAGCCAGGTCACCCAGATTTTGGAGGTCCCTATTGAGAAGCACAGAACCCTCATCGGTCGCGGTGGTGAGGCCAAGCGCCAGCTTGAGTCCCAGCTCACCGTCTCTATCGACATCCCCCGCCAGGGTGACGGCAAGACTGGTGTTAAGATTACCGGTCGCCCCGAGTTCGTCGAGAAGGCCAAGGAGCACATCGCTTCGCTTGTTAAGGAGCAAGAGGGCGAGACTCTGCAAGTGCCCCGCGGTCTGCACCACTCCATCTCCAATAACGGCCAGTTCTTCCGCCAGCTTCGCAGCAACCACCAGGTCTCTGTTGACCATGCTGGTGCTGCCCTTCCCCCCAAGCCCAGCGCTGGCGCCAGCCGCAGCAACGGCGGTGCCCTGCCTCTGATCACCGATGATGAGGATGCCGCTGCAGATGCCCATTCCTGGAAGGTTGTGGACATCGCGTCTGGCGAGGTCGGCGAGATCCCCTGGGTCCTCCGCGGCTCTCCCGAGAACATTGAGAAGGCCAAGGCTGCCATCGCCGCGGCTATCGAGCAGGCACGCAAGAACACTCACACCGGCTACCTCGTCCTGCCCGACCCCAAGACCTACCGCTACGTCATTGGCCAGGGCGGTAGCAAGGTCAACTCCATCCGCAAGCAGAGCGGTTGCAAGATTAACGTGCCCCGCAACGACGCGAAGGAGGACGCCATCGAGGTCATCGGTACCGCTGACGGTGTCGAGAAGGCCAAGGACTTGATCCTGGCTGCTGTGCAGGAGGGTCTCAACTCCCGCGCTCCCCGGGACTAGAAGTCCGGGAGCGAAACTCGTACATCAACACCAGAAATGGTCGTGCAGAACCAATTTAGGGCTCAGCCGCAGGCCCTTGTTATTAACTGGTCCGACCTGTCGTATGAAGATTCCTACGAAAAGGCGGCGGAGCAGTGGTAGGGAGTAACGGTTTTGAGTAGTTGGGAAGTGAGGCTACTCCATTCACAAAAATGCCTGGACGAGTGAGCGTAGGGTCTGGGCAAAAGCTTGACACATATAGCATGAAACGGAATAAATACTGGATTGATATAGATGGACGTGCCGAACAGGAACAAGTGATGGTGCCAACTAGAAGTGGAAACGACTCTGTACGGACGTGTTCAGATGAGGGGTTGACGGCCCAGGAACATGGTTGTATAGGTCAAACGTATAGGGCTTTCGAGTTCCCTCAAACGGTGCTGGCCACTCGACACAGACTCAACATTTACAAATCGTTCAGCTCAGTACTGCCCTATGACCTTTGACAACTGCGGTTCTTTTTGATCGAAACAGCAAGCAGCAGAAGCTCTGACGACTGCCCAGCCGTTCTTGCTCATCCAAAGACTATGTCTATTCCTAATTCCCTCCACTTGCGGTAGACGTATTGAAAGTACTTCATACGAAACTAGTTTGAGATTTTTCGAGATGATGATAGACGGAATAGTGAAGACTAAAATCGGCAGCGTCCGTATTCTTTAAGCTGTGCTGCTTGCGTCACTTGTTAACGAGATTCTGGGGTTTCAACCTCTGTGAAGGTGGGTGGGGAAGATAACGGCTCTCAATGAGGTATCTCTGGTTCCATCCACCCGTGCTTCTCGCGTTTCGATTCGCGCATGCCGGCATCACTGCTGCTATGAGCTTCTTGATATCCTGGCCGCGGGTTTCGAAGAAACGGACTGTCTCTCATGTCGGGTGAAATGAAGACAAGCTTAAGCTTGGATGAGAGTGAAAGATGCGGGCGAAGAAGTGAATAAATAAATACCCTTGCAACGTCGGGAAGCAGTCAAGTCAACGGTTGAGACATATCCAGGGAGATGAACGACAACCCTACGACCGGAATGAATTCGTGGTTGGACTTCAATTACCTTGGGTTTCTTCTTGTTCGCTTTTGCTTCTTGTCTGTTGGTGTTCGTTCCGGGTTGCTCTTGCGTGTACAATCTATCAATGTCGACGGTGTTCTTTCTTGCCCGTGCCGTCGAAGAGTAGTAGTTCCGCCTCGCTCGTTTGTTTATCAGCTACGGAACATCACCAGCACCAGCGGCGACTCACCTTTCGTCTCGGTACGTTTTGGCTTATTCATCGGCGTCTATCACTGGGTCTCAACTTTTTCCCTGCTCAAGCCAATCCAGTATAGCATCGCCAATTGCCAAGAGGACCAAGACTTCGACAAGTGTAGCAGAGCGCCAATTGTCACCGTTACATCGAAATTCCGAACAGACCCTTCTCAACGCAGAGTTTTTCTTGTCTGTCAGCCGCGCCACTGGTCATGTCCTCGCATGCGCGGTGCGATTACTGTTTTACTAGTCTTGCCCACACACCTCCTCCCTCCACCGTTGTCATGAATCAGTGACATGCCGGAACATACAAGGCATGGTTCCCCCGAACGTGCCGGGAAGCTCCATGTCTGTCGGGCTATGGAGAATCAGAAGGCGGATGAGCAAAAAAAGCGACGTCTGAGCATGGGATCTGTGAGTAACCAAGTGTTATGCCCGGGGGGGGGATCTGCACAGAGACGAGATGACAAAAAAGCCCAACAAACATCCCTGCCAGAAAACCCAGCCGCCACGTCGGGAACCACCCACGAATTCCACCTTATCCCAGCCAGGTGTGCATTGGAGACGGTAAGATCCTGGTCTGCGCAGGCTTCGAGAAGCTTTCCCCCGTTCTTGAGGCGTTTCGTTGTTTTCCCCTAAAGGCGGCATCAGGAAGGTTGCTGCCTTGCGGGCTACACGGCTGCTCAGCAAGTTGCGTGGTTCGTTTAACAACCCCATTTTTGAGGCTACCATGCCCTGTGTTAGGATTTTCCGTTGAGCACAGAGTTCATGGCGCAGACCTAAGCGGGGAGGAGTTGGCCGAGGCCTTTGGCAACTGTTATATAATGATTTGTTTCAGAGCTAGTCGACGGACACCGCAGCCATGACTCTATGTCCATCTGGCTTGCGGGATGCTCGTCAAGGTCCCGTCTTCGCCGGGGTTAGCAAAGCCCATGAGCTAAGACCAGGGCTTTTGCTGGTCGAGGCATCATAGGCAAGTGGATAGTGATGGTGATTGATGAACGTATTACCTTGTCTGTGAGGTAGAATTTGAGGGACTCGGGCGTATAAAAAACCCCGCCAAAGCTGTCATTCGACGGTCTCTAGAAGACGGGCTATTTGAGAGCAACTTCGTCAATAGTACAAGACTGCGAAGTAAGTATCAGTACTCAAGTCCCAGCGGCCAGGGACTCTGATGGCTCTGGAAGGACTATAAGAACTACCCAACAAGATTGAGCAGCGCCTAGTCTCCAATATTACCTACCAGCTACACGATCCCGGTCGATCGGGGCTTTAATATATAGCATTATCATGTGAGGGTGCGTTTGCAAGCGGAGCTGACAACCGCAAAAAAGCATGATTGGTCTCGATGATTTGAAGTGATTGAGGGAAGTCTGCTCATCGATCTCGACGGCAATTCACAATCAAGCTGCGGGTATAGGACGGTTGAGCCTGCTAGAGGAGTGCCACTGACGGTCCACAGTGGCGATGCTGGGCAGACGGATGCGATCCGTAGGATGTTTCGACGCTAGCCTTCCGGCATGATATCCTTGGAGCCGCGGAGGCGGAGGCGACAGACTGATGCTGGATCACGATGAAGCAGAGCGGGCCTGGCTCTGTGCTTCGAGGCTCGACAGACGGGTTGTGTGGGGTTGGGAGTAAGCATACTCGCAGCGTTGCGTTGCAGCGAAGAGAAGTTGGGAGCAGGGTCGAATGTCTCGTGGGAAAAGAGGAGACGAACGCCTGCCAAAGACCGGTGAAAGCCTATGCAGGCCTTCAAGACGGGTGTCGGACACGTTTTCAGGATCCCCTGTGCTGTCAGACTGGCATCATCATGCCACGTACAGGCAATGCCGCGGCAGGGTAGACAAGAGGCGGGCGAGTTCCGTTGATTGCCGATTTGCGTGTGTGATGGCGATGAAGTCGTAGGTGCCCAGTGTTTCGCGGCTGACGTTTTGGGCGGTGACTGCTGGTTGTATGTCTTTCGGATCAATAAATGGGTAGCCCAGCAAGTAGAGGAGGTTAAGTTGGTGCAGGGTACGACCTTCGTCGGACTTGTACTCGATCGTGAATTATGGCTGCAAAAGGCTGCGATAATGTTTGTAGAGCCAGGCTCTTGCGAAGAAATGTCTAGAAAGGGGGGGCTATCTGTTCGGCCCTTCAGTGAGTGAAAAAAAATCAAAATATGGGAATGTTTGTGAAGGAAGGATTGAATGTCCGTGCTGCAGCTCCCCTGTTAAGGTTCGGCCTTGGCGCATGGCTCAATTGTCCACTTCCTTTTTAAGACAGGCGCTTTTGCTCTAGGCCCTAGTGCATGCATCGTGACGGATTACGGTAGCTTCTACGAAAACCTGGGGCAGCTTCGGGAAACGGGGAACAGCCACTTGGAACGGCCGGTGCCACAGTTAGCACCACCCGTAGTACTATAAGGAACTATATACTTAGGTAACTACGTACACTAAGTAGAGAATATAAGTAACTTCACTTATATATATATACCTATAATAAATTAGTAGTATAACTAGTAAAGATCTACTAATATAAATTTATTATCTAGATATTCTACTAGGTATAAGCCACTAGGTAAATAAGCTATTAGGTATCTAATAATAGTTTATAAACTTTAATATCCCTCTTAGTGTTATGAAATAACTACTAGAATAACTAATAATAACCTTATTTAGCTAGCTAACTATATTTTACCTACCTTACTACTAATTATCCCCTCTCTTAATAAACCTTAATTTAATATATTATTTATATCTTTAAAAGCTAGATAATTTTTAAGGTTTTATTAGAATTATTCTAACTATAAGATACTATAAAAGGTTTCTAATAGTAATATTATCTAAGTCTAGGCTATCCTTAATAAAACTAATACCTCTATTAACTATAAGGATAGAATATAAGGAAAGACTATAAAAGATAATTTTCCTATTAAATAGCTTAAATTAGCTAGAAATCTTAATTAAGTACTTTCTAGTTTTAAAGTTTACTTTAATATAAATAAGCCTAACTAAATCCCCCTATATATTCTATTATAGATATATAAAAGAGTAAGTAGTAAAGCTATACCTACTATAATATAGCTACTTAGCCTTTTTCTAACTATATCTCTACTCCTAGCTCTTACTATTTAAACCTTAAAAACTAACTTTCTATATTACTTTTATATCTAATATAGTAACTACTCTCTATCTATATTTTAATATTAGTTACTGCTATTTAATAATAGCCCTTTAGAACTAATAGATACTCTCTGAAACACTATACTATATAATATCTAAGACCTAGAAACTAGTTATTAAGATCTATATAATAATAAAGAGAGACTTTATAAATATAATAATAATTAGCACTATTACTATAACAGACTATTAACTAGTAATACCTCTATTTATAATACCCTATATAGATTACTATTTAATAATATATAGGCTATACTCTCTGATATAGTTATTACCTAGATAGTATAAACTATTTTAGCTACTCTAGAAGTATATAACTAAAGCTAATAATAGTTACCTGCTTCTAATAATAGTACTAGCTTTAATACTATTAAAGCTAAGAAAGTAAGCTACTTTAACCCTATAGCTAGAGACCTATCTAAATATAGTATTATATCTAGCACTAAGTATACTATATATATTAATATATATATCTTTACTAACTATCTAAAGCACTTAGTAACTACTTATAGAGAAATTATAGTTAAGAAAATTTAGTTATCTTACTTACTAAGTATAGCTTTTATATAATATATTACTAAATTAATAGATCTTAAATATATAGGCCTCTTAGTAGGTTTAGTTAATACTATTATTAACTATTTAAGATAATGCTTTAAGCAAAACTCTTTAGATATATTAAGAAGCTTCTATTTTAGGAGACTTACTCTATAGTACCTATTAGGAGGTAAATTCTCTATCTAACTATTTGTTTAGACTATAATTTGCAATGTATATAATACAGAAATCATAGATCTAGCTATATAGCTTAAAGTGATTTTTAAGGCTTTTAATAGTAATATCTAGGCCTAACTATAGAAGCTTATATCTACTACTATACTAGCTTAGTTTTTTAAATAAGTTAATAAATAAGAAAGTATTCTTATATATATAGCTAAAAACTATTACCCTAGATATCTATAATAATCTTACCTATTATTAATAAATAATACTAGATAACTACCTACTACTATAGCTTAAGCCTTCTATATAAGAGGGTATATAGGTAATAAACTAATACTTCCTTATTTTAATAGATAACCTAAATTTAATATTTATTAAGACTATAAAAGACTAACTAACTATAATATATAGAACTATAGTAATAGTTATTAAGGCTCCTACTAAGACTATAAAAATAATTATAATTAAGCCTAGCTATATAGATAAACCTTATAAAACTATATCTATTCTAGCTAGTATTAATAAATAAGATAATACCTATAGTTTTAGATATAATCTAACTAGAATTAATAGAATTAAAGCTACCTAGCTCTATAAGGTCCCCCTATAAGAAATTAAAACACTACTTTATCTACTATAAATAACCCTCTATAATTTAATAATAGGTGTAAGAACTTTAATAATTAACGCTCTAGGTAACTAGCTATAGCATACTTAGCTAATAAAGAGGCATAAAAATAAGACTATAATATATAGTAATATCCTATATAGCACTATAATATAGAACCTAGAGAAATAGATTACTAATAAGGTAACCCTAATTATGCTTTTATGGGATAGATAGAACTATAATATAACTATAATAATTAAGACGATATACCTATATATAACTATAATCTAGTTCTATATAATAATATTATAGATATAGCATACTTCTGCACAGCCACACTAGATATCTATTCTTATAAGAAATATAGTTAATAATTTCTATTTAGGAATAAACTCTTCTACTACCTTAGAGAAGAATATAGTATACTACTATACTATATCAAATATAATAATAGAATAGAGATAGTTTGGGATAGTTAGTTAACTATACTAACCTTTAACTATAGTTACTTAGCTAATATATAGACTAACTCTAAGCTAATTTTAAGCTTAAAAAACTATAATCTAATAATACTATATAACTAATAGAGGACCTATTAGCTATCTATAATACTTTAAATAAAGCAGAAATAAAAATACTAATTAATATTTCTAATATAGATATAGCTATAGATATAGGTATAGGATTTAGAGCTTATAAGACTATATACTTATAAATTGATATAATAACTTTATTAAAGGATAAAGTAGAGAAAGAGGTTTATAGTAATACTAGTTATAGTTACTTACTGATTAATTGCAAATAGCTATAATAATGCTATCTATAGCTTAAAATATAAAAATAAGCATAACTGCTTATTATTTAAGGAATTAGTTTAGATTACTATAAGAGTATTTAATATATTATTTTTCCCTTCTATCTCTAAGATATAGCTAATAGCTAGTTTATATATGCCTATTTTTAATATAAAGTATCTTTAGTATCTAATCTATAAGCAAAAATACTAATTAGCTTAGATATTCTCTACTATAAGAAATTTAATTTATAGCTATCTAAGTCTATAGTATTTATTAATTTATACTAAGTTACTATCCCTATCTAATACTAATAGAGAACTAGACTATTTATAAAAGCTTTAGTATAATTAGCTACTATAGTTATACTACTGCTATATTTATTGCGACTTTTAAGTGTAATATATTATATATAAGACACTATAGAAGACTTACTATTTAAACCTGCACTATTAAATTATTTTAAATTATATACTATAATTATAGATATAACTATAAACTATATTATTGCAGTTAATAATTTTAATAAACTAATCTTTATTCTATATAAGATAAAGATTAGCACTTTTATATCTATTAATAAAAAAGCCTACTATTAGGAAGCAATAAATTAAATACTAGAACTAGTAGCTACTATAGTAGCTAATATACTAACTAGTATATTTTATAATTAATTATTAGGCTTATAACCTATTAAGGCACTAAATATCTCTATTATAAAGCTATATCCTAAAGATATTACTATTTATAATATTAATAGCTAAGCTAACTCTTTTCTGCTACTACTAGATAAGTATACTAATATCTTTAAAGATAAGGGTTTTATAAACTTATTATAGAATTAATAGCTATAAGTACCTCTATACTCTAGCTGGAAAGATAAGTTACTAAAAATAAGAAAGGTCTATAACTTTAGAGTAGCAGAATGCAAAATAGTCTGAGATACTATTAGTAAACTATACTAGTAAGATAAAATCTATAAAATAGTTAAATAAGTTCCCTTTTTGTTTCTGGTTTTTATTATTTAGAGAGATATTAGCAAAAAACAAAAAGGCTATATAGTTATTAATATTAGAGCACTTAATAAAATCACTCTATCTAATAGCTACCTAATTTATTTATAAGAGGATATATTTACTATAGTAAAAGATAAGAAATATATTACTATTATAGATATAAGCGCTTTTTACTACTAATAGTAACTATATTCTAAATCTGAGGGTATATTTATAGTTATAACCCCTAATAAATAATATAGTTTTAAATATACTATTATAGGTTATAAAAATAGTAATATCTATATATAATAATAGATAGATGTTTTATTTAAGGATATAGATATCTAATCCTATTATAATAATATTATGCTTAGATTAGATATACTAGAAGAATACTTAATAGATCTATAAACTATATTTAACTAACTTTATAAATATAATATTAGTATTAGACTAGCTAAGAATTTTATTATATTTCCTAGTACTGTGGTTTTTAGTTAATAAGTTAATGCTTTTAGACTATTAATATCTATAGAGAAGTTAGACGTACTGTAATATATTAAATACCTAGCTATATTATATAACTTAGAAATATTTATTAATTTTGCTAGCTACCTCTAATATAACGTCCTTTGCTATATATAGAATATAAAACTCTTAGAAATAAGAAAGATAGAGCTTCTTAAATAATATATAAATAAGAAAGGATAATAAATATTAGGTAAGGATTTAGGATAAAGAAAATAGATAGCTATAATTAATCTTAACCTAACTAATAAAGAAAAAAGAGTATTTAATATAGTTTGTAGTAAACTTCTCAAATTAACTATAGTTTACTACTTTAACTTATAGAGACTATTATTTATTAATTTTAATATCTCTAAAGCAGAAATCAGTATTATAGTGTATTATGTTAATCCTATAGCTCTATTAAAAATTACTAACCCTTTGGGAAATATTAACTCTATACTACTATATATATCTATATAACTTATAACTTACCTATTATATATCTTATCTATAGCTGAGAAGAAGTACTAGCCTATAGAAATAGAGACTTTAGAATTTATATAGGCTTTAAAGAAGACTAAGTATATAGTTATTGCTTTATAATATCTAACTATAATTATTATAGACTATATATCTATTCTTAGTTTATAATACTAATCTAATATTGCTCTATTTACTATAGCTAGTGTGGATAATAAGAAACTTATCTAAGTAATAGAATATATTAGTTAATTTAAACTTAAGATTCTATATAACTCTAGAAAGTTATATATAGTCCTAGATATATTATTCTAACTACCTGCCCACTCCAGACTAGATAACCCTAAACTATAAGCTAGCAGGCTTAATATCCTGCTTAATAATATAGATAAAGACTGGGCTATATAGGTGTGGGCTTAATCTGCGTTTCTAGTTAATAAAATGCTACCTCTAATAGTATAACTACTACCTATAATATTATATAATAATTATAAAGAAATTAATAATAACTCTATCCTGCTAATAACTTAAAATAGTATTAGTATAGTTATACTTAGTATATACTCTATATTTAGAGATAAGCTGATCTAAGACTATATTACTAATCTAGTCTTTAGTTCTATTTTAAAGACTATAAGAATAAACCTAAATCTATATAAAGATAATAGAGCAGAACTTCTATTTAAGCTTTATAATAGTTTGCTATAAAAGACTATAGCAGGACTACTAGAATAACTCTATATCTCTCAGACTTGCCTCTTTAATATCTTTGATATAGTCTATAGTAAAAACCACTTAGAATTTAGCAAACTGGCTAGCCTTTTTATTAGCTACTATATACTATATATAACTTATTAATTAAAGAAATATTTAGCTGGTTGCCTATAATATTCCTTCTATAAGATATAAATATATAAACCTTATAGCAGTATATAACTAATTATTCCACTACTATATCCCTACTATATAGTTACTATTAACTTTATTCTTAGACTTCTAGTTACTAAAAACAGCTATAATTATATCCTCTTATTAACTAAGAAGCTTTCTAAAAAAATTAGATTAATATTTAGTAGGAAGATAGATATTATAGAAGTATAGATAAAGAGGTTAATTAACTATCTCTAGCTATATAATTAGGAGTTATCTAAGATTATTCTTAGTGATAGAGATTTAAAGTTTCTATTATAAATTTAGAAGCATATCTAGAAGCTACTTAGAATAAAACTTCTCTATTCTATAACTCACTATCTGTAAATAAATAGCTAAAGTAAGAGAATAAATTTGATAATTAAATTAGTATTATATATATATTTTATATCTTTAATCTTACTAGATAAATAGGATAAGAGTTTGCTATATATCTAGTTTAAGCTTAATAATTTAAAATTAGTATTAATAGGATTATCTCTTAATAAAGTTATATTTAGCTTCTTATTTAATAATATATCTGACCTGATAATAGGGATAGCTAATAAACTATGAGGACCTTATAACTACCTAAAAGTCTATAATGTGATAGCTATTATAGTAATAAGAGTAAAATCCCACTATAACTATAAATAACTATCTAAGTTTTTTAATATTAGACAGTAAGTAATACTTTAACTTTATAAAGGCTATAGTATGCTATAAGCTATATCTTTAGGTTATAAGTATAGATAATAGTATACTAGACTATATATAATTATAGAGTAAATTAGATATCTTATATACTGATTATAACTACCTCTCTATATGTAGATATATAATATTATCTTAATAGACCACCTTAAACCTGCTCTAATTATAGATATTTACGGGCAGAGTTTTCTATATTCTGGACTAATTATATTAATAGATATTCTATAAATAGTAACTATATATTAAATAACTAAGAATAGAAGTATATAATATCTTATTATAATTAATAGGCTTAGCAATAAATATTTATAGTGGATAGTACTTCTATATTAAATTTTGTCTTCTATAAACTATAAAGGCCTATATTAATATTTAGTATAACTATATAGGTATAACTATTAATATTAGATAGATAATTTAAGATATAATACTAGTTAACTTATTTATGCCTTCTATAAAGATAACTAATAAATATTTATACCTTCTATAAATACAGACTAGCTACTTTAGTATTTAATTTACTACTATTAAAATAAAATTAATAACTAAACTTCTTTAACTTAATAACTACTATACTTTCTACCTTTTAAATAATAGTTATCTATAATATAACCTATCTAAGCCTTACTATTATTTATTATATATATCTTATACTTTATACCTATTACTATATATAACTATAAGCCCTACTAACTTCTCTTTTATAGATATTAATATAACCTAAGCTTTTAATAATAATAGTAATATTACTAGAACTCTCTAAGTTTATAACTATTAAGATACTACTATATAGACTTAGTAATACTATAATAACTAATATAATTATATTAGTAGTATAAACCTCTTTAACTTAAATCTAACTAAACCTATCTAGACTAAACCCTTTATGCTTATTATTTTTCTTATAGAGAATAAGTATACTAATACCTACTATTACTTTAATAAGTTTAGCACTTAGAATTAGATAGCTAAAGATAATAATAAGTAGTTAAATTATATAATTAAGATATATATTAACTATATAGCTCTATACCTAACCTGCTATTATCTATATAGTTTATTCTAAGGTGTTCTTATTCCATAACTTAGCTATATTATAAATCCTAACCTAGATTAACTAGCTTCTATCTAAGAATTAATTAATAATCTATGCCTATAAGTCTTATATACTTACTAGCTAGTTATATTAGCTCTAAACTATCTCCTCTAGAAAGTCTATAACTAGTACTATATAATAGCTCTAGATAATAAAATGATATTTAAGTTTTTATAGAATAACTTTAATATTAAATAAGATAATCTAGAAAGGTATTACTACTTAACTTACTATAGATAGTTTAATTATATAGGATAGACCTATCTATACTTTAATTTTAGCCTCTTAATAGACTATAATAATAAATATCTAGATAACTTTAATAATAATAAACTTTAGTAAAAGCTTAATACTAAGACTACTTACTAAAGAAATAAAGGTAAGGGAAAAGCAGTTCTATTAGTTTATTGCTATATAGAGCTTAATAAGGATAATAAGGAAAAACTTACTAAATAGATTACCTTAGTAATCTAAGTATCTAAATAAATTATAAAAGTTAGATAATTATCTATAGCCTAAACTATAATTAATAACTAATTATTTATAGTTTAGACTATAACTAACTATATTAGTTAATCTATATCTATACCTACTTACCCTACTAAAACTATAACTAGCTAGAAAAGGAAGTATAAAACTATTACTAAGACTATATTTAATAAAGGAAGAAGTATTACTAAAAGATTAAAACTTAATTAATTATCTATACTATAACTATATAATAAAGTTCCAGACTACTAGAAATAGAGACTATATAATAGCTCTAAGTTTAAATTCCTCCCTTAAGAGATTTATATACTATTACTTAAGTATCTAGAGGTAATCTAGAAGGCTCTTAATATAGTTAATAATAATCTTTATAATCTTATATTAGTAGATAATAATAAGCTTAAATTATTTAATAATATTAATAAGAATTAGGGTAAGAATATTAATAAGTTAGATTAATTAGCTTACTTTATAGTTAGAGTAGTAAAGAGAGGTAATAGATCTCTAGTTAAGATTTTAGCTATAGCTACTATATATTACTATAATATCTTAGTATAGTTCTAGAAGGATAATAAAAACTATATTAGAGTAGTTTTTAATCTTAGCTACTATATAACTTAATATTAGGCTATACTTACTAATACCTAATTTAGAATATTAGCTATATTAGTAGGTATTCTAATTAAGAATAATAATTAACCTACTTACTATAATAAGGATTATAACTATTACTAAGAGAAAATAACTATAGATATTAATAGCTATATCTAAGAGCTAAACTCTAGAAAAGATAAATACTATATAATATATATATATAATAATAAATATTCTAATTAGGGAATCTAGATAACTATAGTTAACTATATAGAAATAGTTAACTTTAAAGTTATAATTAATTAGCTAATCTAAATAACTACTATTAACTATATTAATATAATCTACCCTAAAATTATATTTAATTAGCTAATCTAGACTATTATAGTTAACTATATCTATATAATTAACTCTGTTATAATTAATTATAGTACTATAGTTAGCTATAATAATATAGATATCTAAGATATTATTATAGATATCTAAGATATTATTATATAAGATATATAAGATTAGACTAATAATATAGATTAACTTTTTAAACTATTTCTACTACTAAGCTATAGTAGATTCTATTAGGCACCTATATCCTCTAATATAGTAATATAGGTTGCTATCTTTATAAGAAAAGAATAAGATCTTTATAAGAGAGGAATAAGAAAAAACACTATACTATACTATAAAGTATAGAGAGAAGTTTTATATTAGATCTAGTTTATATAGTTTTATTTATTAACTTGCTTTTTTATTTTGCTATAATCTACTATAAGGGTATAGTGCTCTTAGCTTATAGGGGGGGATACTGCTACAGTTAGCACTACCTGTAGTACTATAAGGAACTATATACTTAGGTAACTATATACACTAAGTAGAGAATATAAGCAACTTCACTTATATATGCACACCCATAACAGCCGGGAATGCCAGCACAAGAGCCTCAAAAATGGGTGCGCACTTGGGGTCGGCCCCACGGAAAAAGACCGCTCGTTCTTTAAGTACCTTACCTTGGCTAAGCTTAGGTATCGTGAAGTTCCATTCCAAATTGAGTGCAGGTAAGTGCAATCCACCAAAAAAATGGTTGGAGCATCGCAACTACCTTAGCTGAACGCTGGAAGGTGTCCTTGCTTCCCCATCTGCCTCATATCAATCCAATGCTTTTGAGAAAAGAAAGGCAGGAACAACTATGGTGCGGCTCATCATGCATGCATGTCTGAGCCAAGTCGGCCAACGCAACCACTAGAAAAATATTTTCCCATCATCTGACCGATTTCAATCAGACACCCTTGACAACATCATCTCATTGCTGTCACAGCATGCCACTACAGAGGTACTAGAGCATAGTCTTCCGGCAAGCAATCCACCTCCTCCCCGGCAACGTTAACCAGGAACGTTTCCAGATGAGCTGCTTCGGCGAGGCGCAGCTCATACCTCCTTTTCTCTAATGCACACGATGAGCTCCGCCGACATGGGACGGGGAGCGACCGGCGCTTGCGACCGTCCCATCGGACCAGGAATAGGAATCGCAGCCGCGGTGCTCAGTCCTTCCAATATCTCAGTCTTCCCCTTTGAATACGAATACTGCGAACCGGCTGGGGACAAACCAATTGCAATTTGGCCGCATTGAGATGCCCTGAGAACCTTTGCACCCGAAATCCGTCACATCTCCTTGCCTTATTCAGACCATAAATCGAGAGACACTGAGCAATTCTCTCAATCCGCGGGATAATGCCGAAATCTTGGCAAAATGTTTGCGACTTCTAAACCAATTCCCCAGATAAAATTCCAGCGGCCTTGACATTGTGTAATGAAGAATTCGGGAACACTCCAGAGTCCCTCCCCACACTCTCACTGGGGGCAATCCATCCGAGACTAGGGTCTAAGGACCTTCTGCTGTCAACCCTTGCACCGGCGCATACCGACAGCGCCAAGTGCACTCGAGCTGCAAGCTTTGCAAGAGGAATGGGGGCCTGGCAAGTATCAAATTTAGGGTTCTGTTCCAGAACCAGACCGCTCGAGCTACCCAAAGTCGTCAGTGAAGCCGTCTACCCGAAGGGATGGATCAGCATACATACAGTGTACACATCAGCAGCCTCACGGCATCCAACTCCAGACAGGTTTAGACACTATTGGGTGTCAACGCGTTCAATTCGCATTGGCAAACCGCCTGGGAAATGAACAAAAAGGGGCCGTACACAGTTACAAAATGCCAGATGGCTTAGTAGGAACAAGCTACCCCTGTTCGAATGCCAGTGTCCGGCAGAGAAGGAAGCAACGCGACACCATCGGACAGTTGTCCGTCCCACGTTTTCTCGTTCCCCGATGGTATTTGATAAATCATCAGTCCCGAATACCGCGCAGGGTGAGACATTTGGGGACCACTGACAGCTAAGTGCTGGATTGCGGCCCAAAATCGAACACCGCCGTTACTCTGGTTGATGCGGACGACGGCGAGCAACTGCTCAGACAGAGATTGGCTCGTCACGATCAACTCAACCCGAGCCGTATGAACCAATAACCCCACAGAGTCTAGTGAAAGAAAGCTTCTCCGGATTGGCTGTCTGTCGTTCCTATCACAACAATTGAAGCGTTGTTCTGTTTCAATTTTCTCATTTTCGCTCAATGGCGAGAGCTAGCAGAGAAAGGGAACGCCTTCAGGAAATTATATCCCGGGCGGTCTGTTGCGGTTAACTCTCTTGGCAAAAAAACGCACCGTTTCAGCAATTTCGGTGTTGGAAACGGACTTTCGAATGCTAAAAAAAAGGGCTTCCAATATCAGGAAGTTGTCCGACCGTCAACCGCGAAATTACGCACGCGTCAACCAGGTGCTGCGTTAGGTTCAATCAATTTAATGGCTAGCTGATCAACACTCCTCCCGCGTCTTGTTCTCTCAATGTCGCGGACATGGGATTGGGAGACAATCCAATCAAACCCCGACCACTGCTCGAGCGAAATCGGAGAGCGTGCTTCGAATCTGAGACGTTTCCTCCGAGTCATATACATCTCAGACAGACAGCACATAGTTCTCCGCGCGATGCGGACTTGCGTTGCAGCAGTTGTCTTACAGCACGGGACAGCTCGGCCAATGGTCCTAGCGAAACCGTACATCAACCGTGGAGGGAACAAGGGCGACGGGAGCGCAAACCGTTGCAGACAGGTGGGAAGGAGACAGAGTTCTACGTAATAGTTCGGCCGAGGTATGCCAACTCTCTGATCAGCCTTACCGCCAAGACGATACCCGGAGATCCCACCCATCCACATCAGATTTCGCCAACTCTAGTGCTCTGCAGCTTCTTCGAGAGATACTTTCAATAACTACGGCGCTAATTGCAGCGTCAAGTTCAATTGTGGCATTACTATACAGTATGAGTCCTTTCACTCGCAACCTGTTATGCAAATCGCATCATTTTCTGTGATGCAAGCTGCGATAGTTCGAAATGGTCTTCAGCGTTGCGGGCACTGGTTCTCGATTTCTATAGCACAATCTGAAAGATCTTGGCAGAGAGCAGTCGATGGCCTCTCGTCTACCATAATACAGTACATCACAGCGCCGATTGGCCCCGCCGGTGCCTCAAAGCAATTGAATTGAGGCAGAACACGCAAAGCAAGAATCGAGACGCCGTCATTTGCCACTGGTCCGTTTGTATTTGCCTTCAGCATCCATATTTTCACCGTTGCTGCCGTCTTCCGGGGAACAAGCTCAGGATCAATCCTAACTGTTGAATCGGTCGCGACAATTAGGAGTCCATCGCAGAAGAGGGCCTGGCAAAGAGTGTCTGTGATAGACATTATGGCGAATAATACACTTACAACCGTTGATTTCATTTGAATTGTCCGACAACTCAGAGACTCAAGACGCAGTTTTCTTGGAAACAACATCAGACACAGGGAAAACAGGGACCAGAAAGCCCGAATTGGGGAACGACAACCCTACCACCCGACTCAAGCACGGTATGATAACAGGAAACGAGGGAGAGTTCCACGCACAAAGCAACCAAACGAGCAAGCAACATCCCAGAGATGATATGTTGTGGTTTCCGCTC
The DNA here is from genome assembly GCA_036785495.1 of Colletotrichum neosansevieriae. Taxonomy (NCBI): domain Eukaryota; kingdom Fungi; phylum Ascomycota; class Sordariomycetes; order Glomerellales; family Glomerellaceae; genus Colletotrichum; species Colletotrichum neosansevieriae. Next base: position 193,047 of record JAVHLV010000061.1, on the reverse strand, counting down.
CGTCAAGTCGGGTGGCCCACCATGACGACCTGGGGACGGCTCCCGCATTACACTTGCGGCATCCACTGACTCCCCAATGATGTAGGACTCTCTCTCTCTCCCCCCCCCCCCTCCACTCTCTCTCTGTACACTAAGCTCGCATCAACTCGACACAAGCTTTTCTTTCTGGACTTGAAAGGCGAACATAACGATGGCGGCGAGTCTTCATCCCATCTCGTCCCACCACCACAACAGGGTTTCGACTGATACGCTGTCATAATTGCCGTCTGTTATGCAGTTTGCAGTTGGTGACGGCATCAGGGACCACCAGTCGACGACAATCTAGACCTGGAGACCCGTTAACTAAGCTCAGAATGTGCCTCACGATGGGTTTGTTTTCTGTTCTCCATATAACAGAGACGATGGTCAGTGACGTACCCGTACCTTAAAAAACGCTACATCGCTACCCTAAGGTACCTTACCCTTATTAACGGTAGGGTGGATTTGCAGGGGGGGGGGGGGGGGTTCCAACGCTACAGCACGCTACAGCGGGCACTGCATTAGCGTCTTTTCACACAGGCTGCTTGGCTGCGGCCTTCGTGAGCAGGACGGATGGAGTGACCGCCACCCACCTCACCTGCACGCTGAGCTGCTGCACTCCACTCCGCTACTGCAGCCGCTTGAAGTCCCGGAGCCGCGGCCATCCAGATTTCCTGGTGGGATAAGGCACGCAGTGCTAGCCCAGCTTTTTATCCCAATTGTGGCCTTCTAGAAGGTGTTCAGGGTCGTCGCTCAGGGGAAGCTGGTGGTCTGATACGTGAGGTGTCGTATTTCAGGGCTCCTTCAGCTGGAAAGTACCCGTGTTGGAGCTTAAGGGGGGGGGGACCCTTCGACTCTCACGGCCTTGATATTTCCTGGCTGGAGACCCCGTCCTGTGTTTTTGGAGCTGAACACCACCGGGACCCCCATCTCGCTGAATGTATGGACACCCACGGGAGGGTGTCGCAGTGCATGGTGCTGCCCCCAATCCCAAGCAACGGAACGGCTAGTACCCCTGTAGCGGCAAGCACCTGGCAAGCCCGAATGGAAAGTGCGCATCTCATCCCATCATCCCGACCGGCCGAAACAATCCCATTCACCGTCTACTGCGTACCACCCATATGAGCTCCAACAACAACGACAGAAATATTTCTGGGTGAATTTTAAAGATGGGGCATGGGGGGACACCACGCTGCCTAAGGTACCGTAGGTAGAACAGGTCCGCAATCGCCGCACGCCACGCCCACTTCTCCACACAACCACAGTCCGTGGTCTTGCAACACTAGGAAGGAGCTACCTTGACTGGCCTTCACTCTGGCACCTTGCCTACTGTACCTGCCTTAGATAGCGTAAACTTTTGCTGGAAGGTACGCAGATGGGCTATCTGGCTGTTCTGACGCCTTTCCTCTAGCTTAGCCCAGCCCAGTCAGCCAACACGGCAGGACCTCACCGCAGCTTCCCCGTTCTTTCCTCACCTCACCTTCATAACCTTGCTCACTTGTAACTGCTGCACTAGAATATTAGCCAGCTGTACTTTCTCATACTGACCTCACCTCACTCTCCAGAAAACCCGGCTGCCCCTTCCTTCCCTCCTTTGCTAGAGCTTACCTCACACAGGCCACGCTCTCCCCTTCCCCCCTTCGGACATATATCAACTTGGACGCGCTCCTACTCAGACCTCTTCGTCCTCCATTTTCTCCCATCCACATTCCATTTCACTTTCTTCTTCCACCACAACAAGCCTGACCTTTGCGCAAACTTCTCATCTTCGCGCTTCCATCAACGGTCAAACAGCTCTTTGCGTCTGTATACTCTACTCTACAGCATTCTCACCTTTCATTCCCAATCCTTAAGAATCCTTAGCCCTCCCCGACCGACAGCAGCAAAAATGGCCGCCGCCCGCTCTGCCCTCCGTCTCTCTACCCGCTTCGCTCCCCGCGTCGCCATTCGCAGCCAGGCTGCTCGTCCCTTCTCGATCTCTGCTCCTGCCTTCAAGAGCGATGTCGTCCGCGAGAAGGAGATCCCTGTGTCGGTCTATGCTCCCGATGCTAAGGGTACTGGTCAGTCGGACCATTTCTCGATCCCCGTCCGCGAGCACGACTCTCGCCCTCCTACCGAGTCGCCGCTTCCTACTCCTGAGAACGACAATGTCGTCCCTCTTACCCGCAAGACCTTCGACTCCATGCCTCCCATGATGCAGAAGCTGTCTGTCATGGGCAAGACCATCATTGTCACTGGGTAAGTTGTTCCACGCCAATTGACTTTTTCATCGCTGAGAAAAGCATAATTGGCCATTTTTACTGACTTGGTTCTGCAGTGGTGCTCGTGGTCTGGGCAACTACATGGCTCGCGCTTGTGCTGAGGCTGGTGCCAAGGCCCTTGTCATTTTCGATGCCAACCAGGAGTTGGGTGACGAAGCTGCAGCAGAGTTGCACCAGAAGACTGGACTGCCCGTCACCTTCTTTAAGGTGGATGTCCGTGACGGTGGTGCCATCAATGCTGCAGTTGACTCTGTTGTTGAGCTCTATGGTGCGCCTGATGTTCTGGTGAATTCAGCTGGTATCGCTGAGTACGTCATTCCCCACACTGCAATGTGCACAAAATGCACAACATTGCCCCTTTCGCTTAAGCAGCCCCACTAACATACGTCTTTGAACAGCTCCAACATCAAGGCCGAGACCTACGACCCCGCCATGTTCCGCCGTCTCATTGATATCAACTTGACTGGATCCTTCCTCATGTCCCAGTCCGTTGGCCGTGCCATGATGAAGGCTGGCAAGCCTGGCTCCATCATCTTGGTTGCCTCCATGTCTGGCAGCATTGTCAACTACCCTCAGGAGCAGTCTTGCTACAACGCCTCCAAGGCTGGTGTCATCCAGTTCGGCAAGTCTTTGGCTGCTGAGTGGGCCAAGTATAACATCCGTGTCAACTGCATCTCCCCCGGTTACATGGACACTGCCCTAAACCGCGTGCCTGCTCTTGACGCCCAGAAGAAGATCTGGAAGTCTCTCACTCCCCAGGACCGCCTCGGCGCCGTCGATGACCTCAACGGCCTCTGCGTCTTCCTGGCCAGTGACGCCTCCAGCTTCATGACTGGCTCCAACGTCATCATTGATGGTGGTTACACTTGCTACTAAGCGCGTTCAAGGACGTCTTTTCAGCTTTGCTGCTGAGCGACATCGCACGAAACTGGCAAGTGTTTGTCTTCCAATCTACAACACCATCGTCTTCGGCATTTCAAATTCCTTCTTGGCAAACGTTACGCCTTGCGATGGGAGGCATCGCTGATCTGCATTTCCGGTATGTCTGCCTCGCGCAGATGTGGTACCCGTGGATCCAGCACCACCGCCTCAACATTGGTCGCATCGTTCCGCGACTTCGTGCCGATTTCCTTGTGTTGCTTTTCCTACAGTCAATTGCCAAAATCCGGGACTATACCCCCAGCGCCAAGGGTCACACGGCACCTAATCACTTTGGCTTTTTCGTATCATCAAGTGTGTTTTCAAGCAGGCAAGGCAGTTTTAGGAGTCTCAAAAACGGGGTGTGTCATTTGGATCGAACCAATGTTCAGGGATCCTTGGACAAACGTTCTTTCTGGGTTAGTGGGCTTTGTTGTGGCTCTGGGAACATCCATAAGGATAGAAAAAGATCCAAGGCTTGGACTCTGGATTTCCCAGATAAATGGAGACAGACAGACAAGATGGCAGGATAGAATCCAGGACACATCTTTGTGTGTCACCTACTTGATACATCTCAGCGCCGCCAAAAAAGTGATGTGATGTCCCGAGCATGTGATTGTCTGATGTTACCTGTGGCATATGGTGAGTGTCTCAAAGCAGCCTCACTGCTTGCACTTGCTCTTAAGAAGGCCTGTGCTTTTGTCCAAGGAGAGCTCATCATGAAGTCACCACAAGTGGATACTGAGTTGATTGAAGCCTTCTATGCACTGGACATAGTCCCACGATGTGGATTCTGCGGAGGGCCTAGTTCCTAGTAAAGAAAAAAAGGGCATTTAGTCCCAGAAACACCTGGACGATCCACCCACCAACCAACGGGAACCACGATCCCTCTCGGCCCGGCCCTTGCCTCTTCCGCCTGCTGTCAATCATCTGTGTGTGTGTGTGTGATGTGTGTGTGTGTTGCATGTGCATTCCACCCTGGGAACATGAGACTTTTGTTTAGTATGAGATGAACTCTAAGTGATGAACTCTAAGTCAAGATAATGTGGTGTGGAATTTTCAGTTGGAGTTTTCTTCGTTGGGGTTCTTTTTTTTTGTTCCTGTTGCTTTGCTACTACCAAAGATGAGGCTAACCTGATGGCTTTTTTTCGGGCTGTTGGTGGTGGTGGTGGGTTCCTTGACATATGCTGCTCCCTGTAGTGCGTCCCATCCGTTGATTCTGCTATCCTGGACTACGAATGCTGTACCACACCATTGGCAAAGGATGAAATTGCCTGCTAATTAATAGCCACTCATCCTACAACAACTGCCTTGCCTTGCGCTCTGCATTATTTGGCCCCTTCCTGTGAAATGCTATTCCCAATGTCTGCCCCCCCTCGCCAACGCCTGGGTATTTAACCTGCACGCATAGAAATTAAGAAGAATTGGAAAGCTGCCTTCGTATCGTTACACTCGTCGATCGATGCGGCTTCAGTTGTCTCTCTCTGCTTCGACGAACTGGATAAGGGATACAATGTACGGTGCCTAGAGAAGAAGTTAGCCATTTCGTGTTTGTAAGGATTTGAAAACGCGCCGACTTACCAGAATTCGGTTCTCGCTCATTATCTCGTATAGGCGGGGGAGCAAGGTCCGGAACAGGCGCTCGTTCCAGCCGCCTCCCTCGCCTCCGAGCTCGTGCAGCTTGAGGAGGTCCTCCTGGGCAGGCGTCTTGACGATGTTGCGCGCAATGTTGCGGAGAATGAGGACGGCACTGAGCGGAATGCCAGCAGCTTGGGGACCGGCGGCAGGGTTCTGCTCATCGTGAATGGAGGCCGTTTCTTCGTACTGGAAGACCAACGTGTCGCCAGGCTGGGATCCCGGAGTGGATTTCTTCTTATTGATCTCGATCCCCTTGAAGATCTGGCAGCAGTGGGTTTGGAGGTGATGGCTCAGCTCGGCGCGCTTGATCTTGGTGGGCGTCGCATACTTCTGGCAGTCTGCCCACTGGCATCTGAGCTCCTCCTCCTTGTTGTCGAAGTTACCTGCCTCGTTGCGAGTCCAGTTGAGATGGGTGAAGACGACGTGCTTCCACATGGTCTCGTTCGTTCCAAAGAAGTGGCCGCACTTCACAGTGGTGCCGTTGGATACGTGTGGGACATCCCAGAGGCAGCGAAGGAACACTTTGCCGTCAAGACCCACGGGCTCAAGTCTGCAGCGAATACCGTGTATAATGAACTTTTGCTGCATCTCACCTGGAGCACCCGAGCCATGCCAGACCTCAGCCTTGGAGCCCTTGTAGACGGAGCAGCTGTTTCTGATAAAGTCTGCCGGGGTGATGAGCGGTTGGCCTGCTTTCTGGAGCGCCGCCTTAAAAGCGTTCTGGTAAGCCTGCCAAGCTGCGATCTGTGTGACAAAGGAGTCTTTATCTTCTTCGAAGAAACACTTAACCCACTGGTTGCAACGTTCAGGCTCTTCCAGCTTAAGAAGATCCTGCAGCAGGTCTTCGGGCATAGCCGCGGGATCATCCGTCTGGCGCGGCTTGAACGGGGCCCGCAAGCTGGTCTCTTGTTGATACCTTCTAGCGTTGTGGGAAAGCAGACGGACCAGCTGTTGAACCAGGTGCTCGCAGTTGAGCGACTTGACCAGGTTGTCGACATTGCCGACAACTGCGGTGTATTGGTAGAGGAAGTCGAGACAGGCGTCCATCAGTTCATCGTCATTCAGCAACATGAGGTCGGTGATCTTGGTCAGGACGGCAGAAGGAACCTTGTCAAGCTTATTAGTCGCCTCAAAGTTCATCGAGATCCGTCCGAGCGCGCGGAGGGAAGTGAGAATCACGCCACGGTCGTCAGAATCGCGCAGGTGCCACATGAGGACCTTGTACAAGGGATCACGAGAATCGATCTCCATGTAGGGTGTGATCGACTCGGCGATGTCGAGCATCGCATGCTTCAGCTCCACTACCCACTCGTGCTTGGGAAGGCTCAGGGCAATGCAGATTAAGTCCTTGATGGGCAGGAAATCAGCCAGGTGCGAAGCGTTCTCGCGAAGCAAAGACATGTTTCTCAACGTCAGGGCAGCTTCGTTGATGAGAACCATCTTATCGGCAAGATGGGCGGGAACGACGTGCTCATTAAGTTCCTTGGTATCGAGAGAGTCGATGCGCTCCAGGATGTCGTCGGTGCCCTCGTTGCCATCGAGAGTGTCGACGCTTTCCGCGGCCAACTGAGATATCCAAGAGATCTTCCACTTTACGTCGTAGAAGTAGCTACCAATCTCGAGGACCTTTTCGACAAGACCTTCGCTGAGCCCCGGGAAGCCTTCGAACTTGAACTTGTCGTGACGCTCGTAGGAGATCTTCACGAGATGGTACAACGCAAACTGCTGCTCTTCGAAAATGTTCGAGCGCAGGGCCATGAGACAGCGAATGTATATGTTCGGTCCCTCGAATCCGACTGTAATAATTTAGCAAGTGCACATACTGAACACGAATTTGGGGGTTGCTTACCTCCCGGGTGGGGTCCTGTACGGCGCGGCGGCTCAAGGAGAGAACGAGCCACCTGTCGGCGTCGAGCGAACTCTCCCGGGTTGTTGCTCGGGGTCTCAATCGGTCGCATGGGAAGCGCCTGCTGCTGTTGCGGTTGTTGCAACGACCGTGGAACGTACATGTCAATCGCTTGAGATACGTTCTCGCCATTGGCCGGATTAAAGCTGCTGCTGGGGCCTCTTGGGGCGGGACGCGGTTGATGAGGAAGTGGTACTGGGGTGTGCTGGACTTGTTGCGTAGGTGCGTGCTGGACATCTGCTGGGTTGGTGGAAGCAGAAGGAGTGCTGGCGTGCGTCGGCTGTTGGCCGGAGGCCTGGCGAGTTGGTCTGGATGGGCCAGTGTCTGGTTGAAAGATGACTCTCTGAGGGGGCGCTTCACGCAGTCCACGGGAAGCTCTAACACTAGACGAAGGGGCGTCGGGAGTTGGACGTTCTCGAGAGGGAGTAGCATCGTCACCAGACGCCGCTGCCGAGTCACCGACCGCGCCACTATCGCGCTTGCCCCGGTAGTTCTCTCTGGTACGGATTAGGAGACCGCCACCCTTGGCCGAAACATCCTCCAGAATGTCCTTTGGCGGCGGTTCCTTGCCATGATGAAACTTGATCTCATATGCCGCAAGATTCTTGTAGTACTTTTCCTTAAGGGAGAAGGCAGTTGCGGCGATGTTGGCGCCATGGATGCCGAGTTGTTCTGTCATTCGACGCCATGCCAACTTTTCCTCAGACACTTTGTCATATCCGCCATTCTCGATGATGTGGTTGTACGTCTTGTAGAGGTCAAGAAAGATGGGTCCAACCTTGGGTTCAGCCTCGAGAGTGGTACCTCGCTCTTGATGGTATGCTTTGAGCTTATTCATGAATTCTTCGTACTCTGGGGTTCGGTCGATCGTGTGAGACGGGATCTCGGGCTCTTCTTTGGACGGCGCCATCTTGGATGGGTGAGGTCAACCTGTCGAGAATCTGTTAGCCAGAGTTCGCTCTGGAATGAAGCATCATCCGTTGAACTGACCGTCAGGTGGGCAGAGGATTGCGCTTCGTGTGGGGGCTTCAGCCCGTCAGTGACGCCTCAGGAGAGCCGCAAGGTGTTGCGTAGAGATGTCGCAAACGCGTTCTTGTTTTGTATTTGGACTCCGCTGGGTGCTGTCTGGTCACAATTTCAAGATCGGGACTGAATTTCGAAGGATTGGCATCACGCAATGGGTGGGGGGTGGTGAGCGTTCGCAGACGTTAGAGGGGCCCTTTGCGATCGGGAAGTGATGCGCCGGAGACAACCAAGCCGAGCGTGTTTTCGCGACGGACCAGACGTTGAAAAATCCCCTGTCGCTCCTCTGGTTATCGGCACGTGCTGATAAGACGTAACGGCCAGCCCAAAACGGTTAGCTCCATTGGAGCTGCACCTCCCCCCCCCCCAACTCAAGCTGCCCTTGCCGGTTTGGGGTGCCTTCCAACCGCCCAGTTCTACGCATTTGACACCTTCACCAGGTACCGTAGTTCGCTCTCACGGCGTCTTTGACAGACCGCATGATTTCTGCACCCGACTTACTTCTATAAGGACTAACGAGAAGCATAGGAGCTAGGAAGAATGCTCATTTCCCGACTCCTAGCATTCTAATAACGTCAAGATGCCACCTCTGCAGTGGGAATACAGCCTTGAGCAGTGTAAGCTCCGAAAGAGAGTCCGGAATCACTCTTCGCAGTGGGTATTGGACTCGGAGAAATTCAACGGTGTTTTGGGCGTCAAGTTTGAGGGGCTGCTCAGTCGAGGCCATCATTTGACCAAACCAACCCAGGAAGACCGGGACCTTGTGCTTCTCGTGCCCAGACAAGTCGGCACGCTTGTATGTTGACAATCTAAGGGAGGCGCCATTTTCCTAATGTTAAGGTAGAAGCTCAACTTTGGAAGCTACAGCGGCGGAAGTCGACCTGAATTCAACTACAAGCTTTGTCGTTCGGATGAAGATCTTCTTCTCGTTATCCGGTGGCACTCTGTGGAAGTAAGTCAATCGTTCTTGCTTCATCTCAAGTGTAGAATCTGAAGCAATTAGGACGACACGCCAATTGGATGGCAGACTACTCTTCGGTTCAAGAGACAGTCCGACTTCGACGACCTCTTGTGCAAGTTTCAGACCGAGGGGTGGCCGATTCCACCTCTCAGACCGTCCCAGTCAGCTGCACGACCATCATTGTCTACGGGCTACGGGGAAACTTCGTCGAGCGTCAAGGCAGCCCAACCTTCATTCTTCGAGGCTCTCAGAGAGCAAAGATCTCAATCTTCTGCCCACAATCCTTATCGTTACGACCAAAGCAGCGTCGGGGCCCGGTATCGATCATCCAGTATCGCATCTTTTCATCGAGCAAGCGGTGTCACCCCTGTTTCTCGACAAGAAAGCATGGGGCCATCTCATACGCAACCTTCCCGACCGTCCAGTATCACTCCTAGGCCAACGAGCTTGCATGCGAACAATGAGCTATCATCGAGATATGTCGCTCAAAACCGTGGGTTTTCTCCTCCCACGTCGCGCACGCAAGGTGCCTTCAGGAGCACAGCGAGACCAGGTCCAAGAGTTTCGAGATTGCTCGAGGGTGATGAGGCATCTGTTACGCTTTCATCTGGCATACGCTCTTCTGGGTACTTTTCCCCGAACATGGCGCCGGGGAATACTCTGCAGTCAACGACATTCCAGCAGCTGCCCTCACAATATCCCACTCGAGAGGATGATAACCTTGCGCCTGTAGATGCATCACTCTCTAAGCGACAACCTATTCCAAGTATTGATCAAGAACTTGATCTCCCTCCTCGTCGGGTCCTTCCGTTTGCAAATTCATCGGGCAGGTCTACGCCGCGGATCGTTGACCAGAGCAATCAAGAAGCGTCGCAGCCTCGTTCCAACACAGGTGCCACTATTCAGGAGACAATTAATCCCAAAAAATCAGCCACAAACACAGCAGCATCAAGAGACCCATCAGCGGGCGCCAACACACGGGGACGCATAATCTTGCGAACCACAAAGAGGAAACAGGACGAGGAGGTCATTGAGCAAGACGGCAAGCGGCAGAAGGCGGACGTGCTACCAAAATCCATCTCTACCACACCAATTCCAGTTCCAATCATGCCATCTCGGCCTATTTCTCGTTCAGAACAACCAGGGACGGACGAACCTGCGAATCTAGGTATCAGAACCGTCTCTGCCGAACATCCGGTAATGTCATTGCGCAAATCTTCTGGCAACCGACGCCGACATTCTGATGATGAAGCCGAGTCCATCACAGCTGGCACCCAGACAAAATGCTCTCAGTTTACCGCTAGCGATGGCAGCAGCCAGTATAGTGCATTTGCGCCAATGGAATGTGCTGAACCTGAAGCAGGTCAAACTTTGGCGACACAGAGTACCGATTGGGATAACAACCCACAGTTGCAAGCAGACAACCCAATCACATTCTTTGGAGCTAAAACAGCTACCGAAGACGAAAGAACTGCTGACGTTCATGCGCAAACAGCAGCAGGCCAAGCTATCGTCCAGGGATTAGGATTAAAGTCCTACGAGGAAACGTCTGTTACTAAACAGATTGACGACTCAGAACTATTCATCGCAAAGTCAATGTTGCTGTGGGAGGCTAACCTTGCTGGGGAGGCCGCTTATCGTTTGTGGCTTGAGAACCCTGATTCTAGCGATCATACCCAAAGGGTGGTGGAGGAGATGAGGAAGAAAATCGAGAGTTCAGTCCAGGCCGCGAGGAATTGTCATGGCCCTTCCGTGCTGGACCCGACATCGATTGAGAAACTAATAGCGAAGATGTACATGAATTGACTAAGATGATCCACACAGGACTTACTAACGGAGGGATACAGTACTTGGAATTTGCAGGAGCTCACGAGGGGGTTGCTACGATTGCACACGTTTACAGCCATTAGACTTGAATTGATTTCAACTATAATTCATAATACAAAGACGTAACTCAATACTTGACATAAACTCCCTGCCAGCCACACGCAACTCCCTTCATCATACACCACGTTTTCTCAGGACCTCGTCAACGACCCACGTAACGGTAGCCGGGCAGTCACAAAAGCCAACAGTGTGGAAACCAAACTCTCAAAAGTCGCCTCATGTGCGACAAAAGGTTGCATCAACTCAAACACAGCCCCCGTCCCCGCTCCATTTCTAACCCCAACTCGCCTATTAGCCCCGATTCGATACCAGCGCCACGACTTAGGCCTTCAAAATTCGAATCATCGTCTTCCCGTCAGCCCGTCTGTAAGAACTCAGCACCTTCAGCTCGCGACGCTCCACTCCAGCAGAGTCAATCCTCACCCTGTATCTCGGGGGCTTGGTTTCCGCGATGTTGTGGGCGCCATAGGCGGGAAGAGCCGCGGCGTTGTTCGTCGGCACCTCAGAGTCTTCGTCGTCGGCCGCGTAGGCGGACTCGATTTTGTGGATTTCGTTTGCGTGTCTGACCGGGGATTCCATGCCTCCGATGGCGTTTTCATTCTGGTTCTCGCCTCCGGATTCCGTGATAGACCCGTGTGCTTCAGCGGCATCTGCGTTTTCGACTTGAGTGCGGTCGGGTGTTTGACTGTTGTTCTCCCGCTTCTTGGACACAGCAGTTGCGGCTCTCCGAGAATGCTTCTGGGATCCGTTGCGGGTGGTTGACGACTGCTTTGCTGCTGAACCCGAGTTCTTGGTCACGCGGAAGTTGCGACGGTCGCGTTGTCTTGACGTATTGGCGTTGTTTGAAGAGCTGGTCGTGGGTTGAACCAGAGGCGTAGCCACCACTATGCAGTCTTGAATTTCGCCCATCTTGGTGGTGTCTTGGGCTTTGCCGTTGTCGTTGGAACGAGTTGCCATGTTTTGTTTGGGTTGTGCCGGTGTAAGTCTAGTGCAGGTATGTGCAGCAAGGTGTCTGTCTGTCTGTAGATGGAGAACTGTGTTTTTTGATAACTGTAGCATGAAATTTCGGGTTCAGAAACGGGGAAATCGTATCGAAGATATAGCTTGTCCCGGTGCTGAACGGAGATAGCACTGTCGCCCGGCTTCATGTTGATTTTGAGAATCTACGGTTCGTGGGCAAGTGAAGGTTTCAGGAACTCTGGTTGGCTGCGAGAAACGAAAACTCAAAGCTTTTCCCGTGACGAAGTGCTCTGCAGAGTGACTTTGCAACTCACTGGCTCGCTGTCCTTGACACTGGCAAGTTTTGTATTTCTTAATATACTTTCTGTTATTGTTCACGTCACTTATGTCGTGGCATCAAGAAGAATCTGACCCCGAAATACTCAGTTGAAAAACGTACGAATAATGATCGGAGGTTGATTTCAATTTCGAGATGAGAAAGTTCACTGGAAACCAGACTTGGGCAACTCCTGGTTGGTGCCGGGCAAGTTCTGGCAGAGTACACAAGCCTAAACTATATCTATATGTGGGACTCTCTGTAAGCCGGGTTACATGGTTGCCTCTCCTCCACAACTACTGAGAACGTACTTCCAGTACACTACACTCAGCCCTCAATATCATGCTTCGTGGTTTTTACGGATTTCAGCTTCAGTCGAAAAAGATTCCTGATTCTTCAAAACCTATTGATACATCAAACCAAACCACAGCCACCAAACTCAGTCTTTCCCAACCTCAGGCCTTCGAGGAACCCGCCAACCTTACCCAACCAACACCATCGCTCGTACTCTAAAACAACTCAAGCCTTGCTCTCCTTGGCCTCCCCAACCTTACTCTCGTCAGGTGAGAACGTCAAACTAACGCTGTTCACACAATGCCTCTCATCAGTGGGCGTATCAAAACCCTCTCCCTTAAACACGTGTCCCAAGTGACCACCACAGTTAGCACAAGTGATCTCAGTCCTCAACATGCCAAGAGTCCGATCCTCGTGCCTGACAACAGCGCCCGGCAGCGAGTCAAAGTACGCAGGCCAGCCACAGCCCGACTTGAACTTGTGGGTCGCCTTGTACAGTGGCGCAGAGCATCCCGCGCAGGCGTAGACGCCCTCGGACGGGTAGTGCTTGTCATAGGTGCCGGAGCCGGGAGCCTCTGTGCCCTTTTGGCGGAGGATGCGGAATTGCTCTGCGTTGTTTGTCAGCTCTCATTCGACGCTCATACTCGGCCCATAAGTAGGCGAAAGTGTTCAAGTAGAAGCGACGTACCCTTGCTCAGAACAGCCCTCCACTCGTCATCGGATCTCTTATCAGGATACGACATCTTGTCCTGCGAAGAAGAAGAAGATCCGAACAAGGCACCCAGGAACGGGATGCTAGGCATAGAAGCGCGCAACGGACGAGTGACGAACGGTTGCTGGACCGCGGCGAGCTGCGGGGCGCGGACGCGGGTGAAGTTGGAAAAGGTGTAGACGAGAGTTGAGAAGAAGGGTGAGAATCGCATTTGCTCACACCGATAATTATTTTGTTCGATGAGTTAGGAGCACTGAATCGGTTGCAGATGGGAGCAAGACACAGGTGGGGGGGTTTGGTGAGATTTTATGCACGAGAGGTCGCTGTCGTCTGAAGGTGTTCCATTGGAAGTTGAGGAGTGACAAATCGGAGCTCGGGTGGGATCTGGTAGGCGCAGGTATTTACAGGGTCCGCGGGGTCTTGCGTCAACGATTTTGGCGGGGGCGTCCTGCATCGCCACAGCATGGAATCACTGCTGGATTCCATCATGATTCCATAATTTGGGGTTATCCGAGGAAACACCGCCGCATCTGGAACACCACCTCTCAAATCTCACGTCAATTTGGAGTGATGGAAAAGTTCATGATGTTGTGATATGATTTGATTTTCGTCTGCCATATTGACGCTTTTCAGGTACTCCGCCCCAAGTAACCTCATCTCCCACCAGGAATAGCCTCATAAGACAACCTCGCTTTTCATACGCCCCGCCGATAATCACTCATCCGCCCGCCTGTTGTCTCACTAAACACTATCCCATGTCTCAAACCACGTCCCCAAAAATCATAACTATTTGTTGCGGATGAGACTTAGAAGTTGTCCTTGCCGGCGAATTTCTCGTTCTGAACGACTTCAACCCAGTAATTGTCGGGGTCCAGAAGGAACGCGACGTTCTTCATGCGACCGTCGGTGAGGCGCTTCTTCCAGTTGCACTTCAGGTCCTCGAAACGCTGGCACGCAGCCTCGAGGTTGTCGACGGTAACGCCTAGTCATGTTAGCGCTTAAATTGCCTTCTTCATCTCATGACGGATCCGACTCACAGATGTGTCCGAAGCCCTGGGGCTGATCGTTGCCATTGTGGTAGCTGAAGCTCTCGTCTTTCTCAGTGCCGTGGTTCCAAGTGAGCTCAAGGATACCCTCGCGCTTAGCCTGGCTCTCGCCCTCCTTGAGATCGCCGTAGGCAAGGAAGAAAAGCGTGAAGTCGCTGGCCTCGTTCTTGCGGATAAGTGTCATGCCCAAGACATCCTGGTAAAACTTGAGCGACTTCTCGATATCCTTGACGCGAAGCATGGTGTGGTTCTGTCATCCGTCAGCTCAGTTCATTCTCCCTCATTCACACCGCCCCCACACATACCATTCTGTACGTAGTTACATCAGTCTCCTTGATGCTTTCCGTCTCCTCAATCGGCCTCTGTCCGATAATCTCAACCCAGTACTCATCGGGGTCCAGCACGAAGGCGATGTGGCGCATCTTGCCGTCGGTGAGCTTCTTCTTGAAGGTGTACCCGGCATCCTCGAGGCGCTGGCAGGCGGCCTGGATGTTGTCGACGCTGATGCACGTGTGACCGAAGCCGCGGTGGGGCTCCGTGTTGCCGTTGTTGATCTTGTACTCGGGGTCGGACTCTGTGCCGTAGTTGTGGGTGAGCTCGATGATGCCCTCGCGGTCGAAGGTGCCGTTGCCCGCTGAGACGGCCTTAGGGGAATCATAGGCCAGGAAGTACAGGTCGAACTTGGCCTCGGGCATCTTGATCTCCTTGATGACGGACATACCGAGCGTCTCGTAGAATTTGACTTGAGCCTTGGTTAGTATGCTGCGTTATGAAACAGCGATTGGTGAATGCGTACCGGAGCGCTTCGGATCCTTGACTCGAATCCTAATTTGAGTCAGTTGAGTGGGCTGCAGAATTCAAATACCTAGCTTACATCGAGTGGTTGAACTTGTAGTTCTTCACGTCCGTAGTGGCGGCCATGGTCGCAAACTGACTGATTCGTCCTAGGCATGGATGTCAGTAAAAGAAAGCCGTGCAACAAATCTCCAAATGGAATTGTATCCTACCAGGGGTCTTGGTGGTGAGTGTATTCTGAATAAGTTTAATTCTTTGCAAGCCTCGGAGGGAGTTCATGGACATAGGTGTACAAGTTTGTGCACAGGCTCGTAGACGAAAGCTTTAGAGACGGAGCTTTTTTTCGGACATGAAAAGTGCATGACGAGCTCCTCACAAGCTCCAGTGTCTCGTCACTGCTATTTTGTCAGCAAGCCGATAGCTCCTACCCCGCCGCTGAAGCTTGAGGGGCACTCAAGCTGTAACTCGGTCCCTCAGACCCCTCCAGCCCCACTGACGTCAATGTGAGGCCAATGATATCGCTCCGGTCCGGCCCGGCCACAACGCCGGGCTCGGCCGAGGACGCCGAGGACGAGGTTCACATCACCAGCAGCTGGACAACAAGCCTTTTGTGATTTTCTGGTGTATTCAAGCTACGAAGCCATCCTACTTTTTTTCTGTATCCGCTATTCACGACAGCCATGAACTCATCTATTGCCAAAAACGCTACCTTCAATCGCTGTTTCCAATCGATAAACGACTTAAGCTCAACGAGTCACAATCAGATGTAGTACATGCTGTCACGCAGATTCGGGTGAATCTGGATCGTGGGCCCCACAGACTGCGGCTGGGACACGCCGGTGGCAGTCGACGCTGTATCCGACACATCAAAGAGATCAGGGCGGTGGACGCGAGCTCTGTCGCAAACAATGTCCGCATAATATGCCGGGGGGCAGATGCTGACGGCCTTGGTAGCACGGCCGAACAGGTAGCAAAGGTTATGTGTAACCTTCTCTAGCTGATCCGCCGCCGGGGCACCAACGCCATACTTGTCGCGGAAGATCTCATCCATCAATACCGTGTAGTGGGCGGGGCGCGCCGTTCCCTTCAGAGCAGTGTGAGCTGTAAGGAAGAAGTCCCAGTAGCGAGCCTGCGTAATGCCGCGGTCGACGACTGTGCCGTTCTTGATGTTGCGCGACTTTGCGTCCATGTTCTGTTCCGAAGTGGGATAGAAGCGGGTCTGGTGACGCTTGACAGACACGATGATAGACAGCTTAGGACGCTGGTTGGCGGGGTAAATTTGAGCGCATGCCTTACGAATCAACGGCAGCTCAACCGCGAGAACTTGTGTAAACTGCCCCTCCGAGACGCCATCACGGTAGATGACAATAAACTCTGGAAGCTTGTTGGCGTTGCGGCTACGCCACATGACCAGCCGAGACTTGAAAGCGTCAACCAGCTCTTCGCCTAACATCTCCTGACGACTCCCCTGCTCCCACGCAACAGCAGGCCACTGTCCTAACTCCTTATCGACGCTCGCAACGAGACCAACAAGACTCGGTGCGGCGTTCTTATCATTTGGCATGTTCGTGGGATGCGTGACGTCGTAGCCAACGATCATGGTCTTGCCTGAAGTGATGATGTCGATCGAGTCCTTCACAAGGTGATTATTGCCGCCATTCTTCAGGTTCCATTTGAGACCAATATTAGCGAAAGTCTGCAAGTTATTCTTGAGGAACGTCTTCTCCACAGAACAGACAGTGTGGAAACCAAATTCCGTATCGGCGAGAGACTTAACGGCGCCGTATAAGGTTGTGTCTTGCCTGGGGAGTATGACGAGCAGAAAGAAGTTCTTCGTAGTGCCCTTGGTCTGCTGAAGGTGGTTTTGGATCGAAATAAGAGCCTTGCGGATGTCTTGTCTTTCGCTACCACGCTGGAAGCGTATCTCGTGAGGGGTGTTTGGCGCCTGGGTGTCCATAGCAATACCAGTGGTGTTGAGGAACTGCACAAACTGCTGAACAGAATCGCCAACCTGTACAGTGGGAGGGTGAGGTTCGCGCGGACCCTCAATGATGCGAACCCAGTTCCAAGATGTAATCTTTGGGCCTGGCTTAGCAACCTTGACGTTCTGCATGTTCCAAGAACCAGCTCGAGTTTGGAGCGTCTTGGCGTTGCCGTAGGTAATAACAGGCGGCATCAGCTCACGACCGTTAACCGACAACAGCTTCCTGTCAACGCTGATGCCAAAGTCTTGCAGGAGAGGCTTGTCGAAACCCAGAGCTTGAGCGCTGTCCACGGTCAGGGAAATAGCGTTTGCAAAGGGAGAGCGGCAGGCAAAGTCCAGCATGACCGTCGTCTCATCACCAGTAAGCTTAGAGCGGACCGCTTGCCCAGCAAGAATAGTGCATTTCTCAGCTGGGAAAAACAAGGGCCTAGCAGACGTGCCCACGTTGACAAGCGGCATGGACTTATCGGGAGCTTGACCGTACTTCCATTGCCAGTATTGCGCAACACTGTAGTTGCCGGGTGGCTTGTTGCCCATAACTGTCTTCTGGCCCTCCTCGGGATCGATCTTGAAGCTGACTTCCTGAGGGCCACCATAGTGAAAGTCCTTAGCAAAGAAGACAGTGTTGTCGACAGGGGGTCGCGAGAGATCGTGCTTGCAAGCAAGCCCTTGGATCGCTCTCTTAGAACGCGTTATCTCGCCCTTGGAGTTGCGGTACTCGATCTCGCAACGGGTTCTAGCCAAGAACTTGGAGAGGATACGCAGATTGTTTCGCGCGCGGTTGACGTCGTTGGCGCTCCCCGTGCCGAAAACGTTAATGTTGAACCAGCGGCAGAGGTCACTAATCATTACAGAAGTCTTGAACACTCCATGAGTGACGTTGACGTTCAGGAGGACCCTGCCCGTGCCGAGTCGGACACTCTGGAAGAAACCCCGAATGGCTGTGAGAGGGTTCTGATAACCAAGCTGCGAGTGGGCTGTACCGGGACCCCACGGGAAGAATCGACCCTTGCCAATAGCAGTGACTAATTCATTCTGCCGTGGGGTGAAGCCGAGCACGACGCCAAGAGCATCCACGGACGTAGCATATCGGGGGAAGTGATCTTCGTTAGGGTCGCTAGTGTCGATCATGGTCTGGAGGTACTGGGCCATAGCTTCCAACGGGGCTTCTGTTTCGCCAACGACCTTGACGTTGTAGATGTCTTCACGGTTGGAGCTTTCGGCCTTGAATTTGACGATGATGGGGTTCTTCTCGAGCTTCAACTTGTTGAGAGACACAAGCTGGGACTTGAATTCGGTTGCAAGAATAGCCTTGGGCCCCTCGAGTCGACGGAGCTCGTCGACAGCCAGCTGCAAGATGAGCTTCAGTTTGCGCGTCGGAATGGTGGCAGCGGGACCGTCGCCGCTGGCCTTGGCCTTGCCTTTGCCCTTGGGGTCAACCTCAGGAGCCGCCTCCTCCTCCTCTTTCTCGCCCTTGCGGACTTCAAGATTGTAGCGGTAGAGAGCTTTGGGCTTAACGGTCAACCTGAAGTAGTTGGCCCAGACGATGACAGCCTTGCCTTTAGTGCCATAGGCAGGACGACGGGGCATCAAAGCGTTGACGCTGCCCTCGGTGAGCTTCATACCGCTCATTTTCTTGATGAGGGCCTGGTCCTTGGATTGATGGGTCTTGATGATCTCATTCTCCAGGCGGGTGACATCGGCATCAGGCTGAGGGATGGCTTGGCCCTGGCTGTAAGCGTTGTTAGTATACCCTGAACTGCGAGGAGGAGAGGATGGACTTGTTGAACTTGCCCGAAGAAAGAATGAGCTTCACCCTCGAATGGCTCTCGGCGGGGACCACCGCCGCGACCTCCTCTGAAGCCACCGCGTCCCCCACGGTCACCGCCTCTGCCACGATCGAAGCCACCACCACCTCTACCACGGTCGAAACCACCTCCTCTGCCTCCACGGTCACCACCGCCTCGGCCGCCGCGGTCTCCTCTAAAGCCGCCGCCGCCGCCGCCGCGGGAATCTCCACGGGAGCTACCACTACCACCGCCACGACCACGATCACCACCGCCACCGCCGCGTCCCCGATCACCACGTCCACGGTCTCCACCACGACCCCGGCCCTGGGCCTGTCCACGACCTCCACGATCCGCCATTTCGGTGTTCTGAAGTTCGATGAGGGTAGGGGTTGGTCTGAATTGATTCCAGGTGCTATCCGACGAAGCTTGAATGAGATGGCGATGTGTGAAAGAGATGGCTCGTCCCACGGGATGGGTACTGGGCGTAATAAGACCTGCTCACGAGCACAGGATCAGGTGCGGAGGTTGGCTCGGACGCATGCCAAACGGGTTGCTGAAGGCTGATTGATCCCAGTGGCAGAAACCAAAACGACAAACAGACGAATTAAGCGGATAGCTAGATGCGGGAGGCCAGCAAGACAGCACGCATGCAGCAAGCCTGAGTGGTATAGCCCAAAGACGCGGTGAGTTTTGGTAGCGAAGGTCGTCGGGATAGGGAGATTTGTGGGCGGAGACGGCGCCGAATCTTTGTCGGACAGCGTATCCCGGTCCAATCGAGGTGGGGAATAATTTCAAAGGAAACGTAGCATAAAAGTTAAAGTAGTACTGCCTGTACTTGTTGTGCTCAGCAAAGGGAGGACTAGGTACCGATACAGATCACAGTGATCTAAGAAAATGAGATGTTCAATGGTTGATTTTCTGCCAACGGAAGACGAGTTCTGAGGACGTGGGTTCTACCTAAGGAACCAACAGCTCTGGAATGAATGTTGGACAGGGTTCTTCGAGACCCCATCGTCATCCAGAGGAGGAGATGCCTGCTAGGACATCATCTCAGGTAGGCTGCTCAGGAGGGGAGTCATCGGCCATGGGTGCTCTTGGTAACCTTTATGTCCGGAAAAAAAGGGGTCTTTTCCACGCCGAATGATGGATGAAAACTTAGCAGTAGTTACTGACTACTGTGACGATTTTAAGCAAAACCTTGAACTGGAAGCTCAGAATAAGCCATGGGACACCGTGAACCTCGATGGGTATGCCTCGATGGGTAATTCGAGGGTGCTCTTCGTGACCGCCGTGGTAAACCCTACAGCAGCAAGAGCTAGTGGAAAAAGGCTTTTCATCATCTGCAATTGTGCAAACTGATATGCTCCATTTCAAGTGAGCCGGCCAATCAGAGTTTGCCAGTCGCCCAAGGGGGTTTATGTCGCATCAAGATGTCAGGGCAATGGCATTTGTTGGCTCAGGGAATTCCCCAATTGGCGAATCTGCTTCGGGCGGTTGCAGTACCGCAGTACAGGGGCTTTCCAGCAATCGTCCTGGTTTCTGGGGCACCCTTATCGAGCCCAAGCCCCTGGAAATCCGCAGGAGCCCGATCCATAGAACAGCTCCCACACGTCTGCAGATGCAGCCGCAATCTGAACCACGTTACGGACTTCAAGTCGTCATCTCATTACTGCGCAACTTGCACGTGGTTCTGAATTAGGAGACAGCAGCTATGTTTCGGTAATGCTCTTAGATTGAAAGCGGTTTGAGTGATGGAAAGATAGCAGTCATGGCACTGGCAATAGAGAGAACTCGTATCCAGCTGCAGGAGAGCTCATAATCAAGACCGAAGACGCGCGGCGCGTACGACGTTTGCTTTTTCCGTACCCTTTCCCCTTGCAGCTACACCGCCCCGGCGTGTTTGCCTTTTCTTTCTTCCATTTTCCAGTGATGCGTCCTACATTTTCTGCCATATTGACCATGCGACATGCGTAATGACACATGGCTGACAGGCGGGTTGTGCGGGTTGTGGTCGGTGGCTGTTTGATCACCGTTTGCTGCCATATTTCGCAGCGCAACTGACTGTTGCTTACCTAGGGTGCCACCCGCATTTGGTTGCGACAGTTGCGGCCGGGATAATAGGCCAACGATGTACCAAGCCGTACCAATCAATGAGTGCGTCTATGCTGGTGTCTTCGCGTGACCTGCCGTCGCTACCTTCAGAATATCGCCCTCCAATCCCTTGATGTGGAAAAAGTTGACACCAGCCCTCTCTAGAGCCGATCGGCCCGTGTTGTCCTGGACAAATTTCTCTGGCTCCTGGACACCGACGTAGACTGCCTTGATGATAGACCGCACTCGAAGAATCCTCTGAGTGCACGGCAGGTTCCCGCTCAACCTTGTCGAGCACGGCTCCATAGTGGTGTAAAGGACGAGGGGTGTCTTGATAACAGTGCCCAGCTCCTCCTCCGCAACATCGTGCTGCTCGGCCAGCTTCATGAAGCAGCACTGCTCCGCATGCGTGTTGCCAGGCAGCTCCAGGGTGTAGCCTGTTGACACGACGGAGTTGGTTGCCGGATTGACGAGGACAGCTCCAACGCGGTAGTTGGTAGGTTTTGGCGGTGACTGTTTTGCTAGTGACAGGGCGTATTCAAGGTAGCCTTTGTGGTCGCCTGGCGCTATCGGCGCAGGTTTTATAGAGTCGACGTCTGATGTCATATTTCGAGATCGAATGTCCAAGAGCTGGAACTCAGGCTAATTCAATCTCTCAAAGCTTCTCAAAGGGACAGAAATATTGGGGGGAAAAGCTGTATGTCCAGAAAGCTACTGTGTATTGCCAGTAGTCAGTACTAATTACCTCAATGTTGGAGAGGGAGGGATCGTGATTTCGCAGGTTGGAGTTCGTTGGTGGAGGCGCACGGATCTCTTGATGATCCCGCCACGGACACAGTTGACGCGGGCAGACCCACCACTTAAGCAGTCGCGTCTGATGGTGGAGTGTATAGCTCTTGCGCGTCGCGACGCTTCAATTGCTATTCCTCCTACACATCGCCATTCATCGTTGTGAACGAATTATCGAAATGCCATCTCCTGCATCCGACGACCTCGTGGACGGCGAGCCTCCCGCCATTGATCCTTATGAGATCCTCGGACTCGAACGGGAAGCTACATCTGACCAGATCAAGTCGGCCTACCGCAAAGCAGCACTCAAGAACCACCCTGGTAAGGAGATCGTGGGATATTCAGATACATTTTGGCTGACAAACATTCTTCCACATAGACAAGGTATCCGATGACCAGAGGGATGAAGCGAAAGAGAAGTTCCAATCCATCGCTTTTGCCTACGCCATCCTCTCAGACCCTGCTCGACGCAAGCGCTATGACACAACCGGTTCGACATCCGAGTCTATAATCGACTCAGAGGGCTTCAATTGGTCCGACTACTACCGCGAGCTATTCCGCGAAGCGATTTCCGCCGATGCGATCGAGAAGTTCGCCAGGCAGTACAAAGGGTCAGACGAGGAGAAGGATGATGTCCTTATTGCTTACGAGAACGGCAAGGGCGACATGGATCGGGTGTACGAGTCGGTAATGTTGAGCAATGTTCTTGAAGATGACGAGCGCTTCCGCAAGATCATCGACGAGGCCATCATCAGCAAGGACGTGCAGGCGTTCAAGAGGTACACCAAGGAGAGCAAGCTTTCCAAGGCGGCACGTGTCAAGGCAGCAAAGGGCGAGGCGGACGAAGCGGAGGAGTATGCTAAGGAGCTGGGCGTTCACGACAAGCTCTTTGGCGACAAAAAAGGCAAGGGAAAGAAGAAGGCCAAGGAAAATGGAGAGGACGATCTGGCTGCTCTGATCAAGAGCAACCAGCAGAAGCGTGCGGGCTTCTTGGATGACCTCGCCGCCAAGTACGGCGCAACGAGTCAGCCGAAGAAGGGCAAGAAAAGGGCGGTACTGGAGGAAGAGCCTTCGGAAGAGGCATTTCAGGCCGCAGCTGCGCGGTTGAAGAAGCCCAAGGCTGAGGAGAGCAAACCTGCCAAGGCTGGTAGAAGATCGAAGCGGTAGACAGGTCATCTTTGGGTCGGCGTCACAAGGTGTGAGATACATTGCATATGAGACTATTGGGCAGGTCGGGGTAAACCACATGGGCCGTTTGGAGTTGGTTGGACTGATATCACGAGACGAAAATTACTCTTACAATCACCTAACTGTCTCGCAACTGTGAATCTAGGCTCTGCTCCTTCGGGATATTAACCGGGAAGCTAGGTGATGTGCCTAGTGCTTCAGGCGGCTGCGACAGCACTAGAGCACTGCCCGGACGCCACAACTGCGGGGCATCCTTGCGCGCCAGCAAGACATCCCCAGGTCAACCATCCCCAGTAATTTGTAAACTTCACACAGGCGTAACCGCGACGCACATTTCTCCGGCATCGCGACACGCGCGCCGCCGTCGAATCCTCGGCAATCTCGACGGAATGAAGGTCAAGCCCTCAAAGACTCAATCGAACTGACTCAAGCCGATCATGCCATGGCGAGCGACGCGCCCACAGGCCTCTACCCGCGATACTGCCTCAACCTATCCCCGACTTCCAACACATGGTGCCTTATGCACGCAATTGACATTCACGCCCTGAGATCTGTTCCAGACTTCGAAGGTGCGTCTATGCCGCAATGTCCCGCCGCAGGCTTCTGCTGACGTCTATCTCCTCTAGTTCAGGACTTCTACTTCTACAAGAACCTGCCCATCAAATGGGTCCGCATCGTCGGCATCGTCGTGGCCATAGACGACTTCCCAGGCCGGCGCATCTACACGGTTGATGACAGTAGCGGAGCCTGCATCGAATGTACCGTCCCTCTGAAGGTGCCTCATTCCGCCGGCGCTACGTCAGCCATTGATCCCCGAAATGGCCTCAGGCCGCAGCCGCAGCCCCCCGCCGACTGTATCGGCGTCGACGTTGGCGCCGTGCTTGACATCAAAGGCGGAATCACAACATTCCGCGAGGAGAAGCAAATCAAGATCGAAAAGGTCAAGGTGTTGAGATGCACCGAGCACGAGGTGGCACTATGGGAGCGACGCACGCAGTTCAAGAACGACGTCCTCTCAGTACCGTGGATCCTGACGGAGAAGCAAATCCGGAGATGCAAAAGGGAGGAGGAGCGGGAGAACGAGGGTGATGAAGAGCGAAGGCGGAGGAAAGAGAAGAAGCGCGAAGCGAAGAAGACGCAGGGCGATGAGGAAGAGAGACGGGGCAAGGAGCTTGCTACGGTCGAAGTCGATCGCCACCGCGCTCATCGGTTGAGGAAGAGCGAGAAGACCAGAGAGCGCAGGGGAGGATCTAGTACTTCTGCTTTGTTACGGCACGTTCTGGACGAGAGTGTCAGGGGCAAGTATAGCGCCCTAGGCTTGTGATCTGAAGATTGGCGCTTTGGAGTTACCGGCTTGGCTTTTGATACCCAGAGGGTTTGTTGTGTTCCTTGCGGAACATTAGGTACAGAGAGTGTTACATAGTTCTTGTTCTTGACGGTCACATTATACGCACTCTGGCATGTTTCTCCAGGAATACCTGCAACACGATGACAGCTGAGGTGACGACGACGATAGCAGTGTAGAGTAGCATATGGTAAACAAAACATGACTCGCTAGCTTGTAGGTAGCCAGCCTTCAGTCCCAAAGCTGGATCGCCAAGACTGAGATGCAGTCAGGGTGCCCATCCTGGAGGCTCGGCACCTGGTCACACCAACACGTCAGCATCATGAACCTGCATCCACACACATGTTCGTCTGACCAGCTTTTCTCTCAATTTCAACCTCATCTCAAAAAGCCTGCGGTTGTAAATGCTACCCTTTTTCTGTGGCCCGTGTCTGCAATAATCATTGTCCTTACGTCACGGCTCTAAAACGTTCGGACTATTGGCCCAAGAAGGGCCGGTGTTCTCAAGAGACATTCGGCATGCTGACGGTTTTCGATCTTACTTACATGCCATGCCATTGCTTCAAGGCCAAATGACCAGTTGCTCAGTCAATCGCACACCTATTTTTCACGATGGGATGTTTTCGCCTCTTGGGTTAGCATCTTAGACCGGCATGTTCGCTGCCGAAAGGTACCCACGCCAAGGGCAAGCATGCGTCAGCCAAAGAGGGTCGGTCGTTCTTGCGGCATTAGTCGTGTGCCGAAACTTCCTTCCCTTCAGATCTGATGATGTTGCAGTAACGACATCGATATTGTTAAGTAGCCGCAATTTCCGCGTTGCTCTTGTTAATACTGGGAGTTCAGCTTCTCAATTTTTCTCTTGCTTGTTCTTAAATCTGCGAATTCCATACCTGCCAGCCCTACAACGTTTCCGGGCCATCGCTTTTGGATACGGACTCTATCTTCACCAAGACACGATCACCACCAACGCTTGCCCGTCCTGTCCGATCACGATCCCTCGCCTCCTAAAGTAGTATTCTATCCGCTTAAAACGTCTCTTCTCATTACTAGACGAGTTTGAGTTCCCGGGCATACCGGTTAACATTCCTAAGGTAGAGGGTAAGACTTGCCCATTGTTTCTGAGACCTTGACATTCCTTCACCAGCATGTTGCGCGGTAACCCTCCCAACTGGCCGAATCTGGACCTAGATCTTCAGCATGCTGGCGCGAAGCTGCGGTTTCGTCTTTGGCTCTCATCGTTGATCCGATGACTCTCCCCATGAGCCAAATACTTGAAGATGAAGCCTCTCCGACGAGCGTGAGCCCCGGCCGAAGACCATTCCTCCCAATATCGTGACTTACACCGTCCCCAAGAGCCGTAGTCTGACTTCATATCACAAACATAGCCTACAAACACGATAACACCCCAGTTTCACCGCAATGGCGGGCACCAAATTCACTATATGGATCGTCGGGCTAACTGTTATACAGGTTTTGCTTTGCGAGAATGCCCTTGGCCTTTTCCATAATCAACACGTACGCCTTCATCTTGCCGACCGAGAATCGAGAGCCTTTGGAGACCTCAGTATCCATCCTCGGCTACTCGACACACGCGATACAACCTGCCTGACCGAAACGACTAACACGACCGTCACCGTTCGAGTCCCTCAAGGAGCGCAAACTTCAGCATCTGGCGCCGGCAATAGTAGTCCCCCAGCAGTCACTGGCGGACAATCTGGAGGCAACGTAGTGACACTACCAGCATTGACTGGCCAAGCACCTCAAACAACGGGAGATATACACAGTAATCTCGACACCAACGGCAAAGTCACGACTTGCCCTCTTATGTCGGATCCTATTCCGTCTCCAACAAGCTTGATCGAACCAACTTCAGGCGGATCCACGGCTCAGCCACTTCCGTCTGCTTCAATGGCTTCTGGGGATCTTTTCGCAGATCCCATCGGGACAGCAGCGCCTCCTTCGTCCATCCAGGCTCGGAGTGACCACCCTGTTCCACGGAAAGGCATCACTTCAAGCACGCCGCTGCAGACCAATAAGTTCTACGCCAATTTCTTTCTGGGTGACCAGACGGCTCCGACGTATACCTATCCTTATGGCATAGCATGGGGGGCGGGAAAAGGAGCCGCCGCCAGCTTTGGCATGACGATCTCTCACATCGATGCCAACCAGATAGTGTTTGGTCCGCCCAAGGACTCCGGAGCAGCTGCATACTATATTAACCCGGTAGGTATTCAGTCTATGGTTGTTAGCGCTCAGGAGCTGGGTTCGGATACTGCTGTCGGAATTGACAGCGTCACCGCCTTCTCGGCAAGGATTCACTTGAAACCGAACGCCGGAGCTGTGCCTGCTATTTCATTCCCATTGGTGCAGGGAATGCCCTTTATCACGGCTCAGTACGCTGGAGCGACTCCTGTAATTCGAACCGGAGTATTCTTTCGGACGGTCACCCGCGCCACTCAGGACCCCAAGGCCGGCGTTGCCAAGTATACTTTCCAACTCGAAGATGGAAAGATCTGGCGGGTATACGCATACGCTACCACTGGAGAGCAGTTAGACCTGCAGGTAGTCAACAACGGAATCGCCCAATCCACGAAGCCCTTCTTTGGAACGATCCAGATTGCCAAGGATCCTGGCAATGGCGAGGCGATATTTGACCAGGCCGCTGGTGTCTTTCCTACAACGGTTGAGCTATCCGGATCGGTGAACGGCAATACCGGCACGTATGGATTTAAGTTCGCAAAGGAGGGACACCAGGACGGCAAGCTGGCAATGTACGCGCTGCCTCATCACATTACCTCGTTCGATGCCGCGACCCGTGCCGCCGTCCAGCCGGTCAAGTTGCAGACACCTGCGAAGGGAGCTGCTACCCTCATCTTGGCTGACCAATGGACGATGGTTGAGTCGAATCTCCCCATCAGCATGAACTTTGCCCCATGGAGTCCCGATCGAGGTCCTCTCACGACGATTTCAGAACAAGCGAAAACTATCATCCGTGGGATTGCAACGCAGGAAGTATCCCAGGACATGAGTGCCCAATCTGATCTTGATTCAATGTACTTCAGTGGAAAGGTGAGATTTTTTATCTTCTTAGTCGTGAGTGCTCTTCTAAAGTTTTGTAGGCACTCGCCAAATTCGCCATCTTGATTGTTGCGATCAACGATATCGTGGGGGACACTGGACTAGCCCAGTCAGCTCTCATTCGGCTCAAGGAAGCTTTCTCAAGGTTCGCTCAGAACAAGCAGAAGTTCCCCTTACTATATGAGAGTAAGTTCTCGATTCGCAGTGTTAGGAAATCCCCAATAACTAACATCGTAGGCGCCTGGGGTGGTGTCGTGTCTTCGGCGACCTACGTCACGGGCGATAATGGTGCTGACTTTGGCAACACCAACTACAACGACCATCACTTCCATTACGGCTATCACGTCCTTGCGGCTGCTGCCATTGCTCACCTGGATCCTTCCTGGATGCAGGAGAATAAGGACTATGTCAATACATTGGTGCGCGATTACGCTAACCCGAGTACCAAGGACACTTATTTCCCGGCTTGGCGTTCGTTCGACTGGTATCATGGGCACAGCTGGGCGCATGGACTGTATGCTGCGTTTGATGGCAAGGTAGGGCGGAGACTCGTCCCTCGATCTGCCGTCGCTAACACTCTCAAAGAACCAAGAATCTAGCTCTGAGGACATGATGGCCGCATATGCTATTAAGATGTGGGGAGAAGCCTCAGGTGACTCGAAAATGGCGATGCGCGGCAATCTCCAGCTCTCCATCACCGCTCGCGCCCTCCAGGCATACTATCTCTACAAGAGCGACAATGCTGTTCAGCCATCCCAGTTCATCGGAAACAAGGTCGCCGGCATCCTGTTCGAGAACAAAGTCGACCATACGACCTTCTTCGGCGCTAATATCGAGTTCATCCAGGGTATCCATATGATTCCCCTCCTTGCGCCTTCGCCCTTCATCCGGACTCTGGACTTTGTCAGGGAAGAGTGGGATGTGTACTTTAGCAACGGCCGCGTCGACAGTATCGCGGGTGGCTGGAGGGGTATTCTGTATGGAAATTTGGCCACGATCGATAGTAGGACCGCGTTCGACTTTTTCAACAGCCCCAACTTTGATCCTGGATGGATTGATGGAGGTGCCAGCTTGACTTGGTATTTGACATATGCCGCTGGTAAGTTGTGTTCGCATCATCACCTTGTAAGCGAAGACTGACTCTGCGTGATAGCCATGGGCGGCATTTGAGCCCACCATGAGATATTGGGATATTCAGGATGCAGGTAACGACTCGCGACGAGAAACAATACCGGGGATGGCGGCCACATTCGTTTCCTCCTTGCATGAGTAACAACGAGAACCAACATGACGACACAGAGTTACGGTCCTCCACGACTTGGATGAACACAGTTGCGAAGTGGAAAGAGCAATTTCCTAATGACGAATCTGACTAAGACCTAACGACAAACATGATTGAGAACAATGATACACGAACACGCTTATACAGTATCTTTATGAACCAAGAATGCGACTTTCTGCTTTGGTCCTTTGCATCTGACAACTTCTTTCCTTCGGTGATTGTTGAGTGACCATTAAGATTAGCCCATCTTCCTTTGCTTTTTCATGGAATCATTACGTCGAGACCAATGTTCTCTTGCACAGAAGTATCAGATGCGCAGATGCTTCTATTTGGTCGAGGGTCAAACATGGGACTGAGGACTGGGATCGGATCCGAGTTGAAGCAGCTTCACTCGATCTGATCATTCATCTCATCACGCAATGCAGGTCCAAGCACACCACTAGCATCATCGGCTGTGAGCATTCTCGGTGCGCGAGCCAAGCCGGATCTCGTTTTGCCTTGCCGGAGCCAAGAACCTGTTCTCGACCGTTCTCACTTCACCTACGGATTGATGAAGAAAACTTCCACGACGTTCACTGCCAGATTTGAAACTTCCTGATCTGTATGGAACAATTCAAGTCAATTGGATACATGAGCATGCCAACTTATAAAGCCGGTAGCAAAAGGCCGTGAGTCTTGAGGTTCCCGGACGTTGGTTCTCCCAGCGCACGAGACCCTCCCTGCATCTCGCTCGCGTCCAGATTTGAGTCCCGAATGTCTGGATAGCTCGGGGGGTGAGCGTTCAGGGTCCGTTTGCATCTATCTGCACACCCCTTAGCAGAGGGGGGAAGCTCCGCGGGGAAAGATGGGAAATTCAAAGGGGAAAAAAAGTGACATTTCTTCCCGGGGGGGCGGGGACGCGTCGCCCATCCACGTAACACAGGCCCCCGGTAAACCTCCCCCAGCGGATTCGTTTGGGGGCCGAAAAGGCTAAGCTTGTTTGCCACAATGCTTATTGCAACTGCTGTTGACAAGCAGGCTGGCTTGGAATTGACGATGTTGTGCCTTGCTAAACCAATGCTTCCAGATAGCAAGAGATCGATGTGCCAGATCTGCCTTCTGTAGTACGGGCTCGATAATTGTGGTGATTTGATGGAGGGTTGTGCGACATTTGTGTCTGGAGGCGCGAACACGGTACGCCTTCGTCCATTCGCACCGTTTGTCAGCACTGTGCGATTGCAGAGCGGACGGGATTCCATTGATGGCAGGCATTGGCAGCGATTGCCGGATGCCGGAATCCGGGGTCCGTCGGCCAGCATCCATCTGTTGAAACACCTATTTTCCTCTTTGTCAAAGTATGACGCTGCGGATGCTGTACGATTCATTTCCTCCTATGATATAGACCAGGTTTGCTATTAACGCAGACTCATGTCCAGCTGTCAGACTCTTGACAAGTACAGCTGAACGGCTGGCATTCAAGGCAAAGTTCGGGGACGATAGAGGTGAGGCTCTGCAGCCTAAGGCATTTTCGATAGGATGCATTGACGAACGGCAAAGGGACAGTTCGGAAGACGGCACCATCAGCTCAGGTACGATGCCTCTCAGGCCTTCGCGATTTGACCCGACGGGTCACTCGAGATGACATGCTAGAGATGGTCTCAACATTAGACGAAGAGGTCGTGCGCTTTGGGACACTGCGACCGTTCGGAATGCGAGAAGCAGCATCGTGAGTTGCGGCAAACCAGTGGCACTCATATCACCAAGTCGAAAATTGAGAGTGAGGCCTCGGCTTCCACTAATATGGCTTCGCCTAATTGCTACAGGTCCGGAGCATCTTGATGGTCGCTGAATGTCGTACAGGGTCCCGTTTTCCAGCTGTTCTGTTGCTTCTTCCTCTCGGGCAACCAGAGAATTGGCCGCTGCTGAAAGCCCCGTGCATCTCACGACACCCGATGCAGTGTTCCTTCCGTACGTGCCGCTCGACATGCGTAGGCAAAAGCGTGGACGTGGCCGGAAGTCAGTGGGGGGTCGACTGGAACGGTGGTGGCTGTGCAAAATTGCCAGCGCACAACGGCAGTCTCATGAGCGCGTGCATGAAGCGTTGTGTGATGGGTGACTCGGGAGTCGGTTGCAAAATGAATCAGAGACAAAGTCCCGTGCCCGCCCCCGCATTTCAAAGTTGAAGCAATCGTGTCGGATCGTCAAATCAGGCGGCTTCGAAAAAGGTGAGGCAGACCTTCATGCGAAGATTTGAACCTACAACTAGAATACTCGGGACAGACTTGTGCGTTTTCTTGTCATAACACTTTGGGGCGAAGAGCCAAGAGTAAATTGCGGTCGAGGTGAGCCAAGAGCATGGCTAGGTTTTGAGAGTTTGAGTTACTTGGTGAGGCGGAAAGGCAGCAGAATCTTTTATCTATAAGGCGATAAGGGTCCAGAGCGGGCCCTTAGGTGAGGCTGTCTTTCTGCGATGCTGTCGGGTCAATCAACGAGGGGGGTCCGTAGATCGGTGCAGGGGCAGCAGAGCCGAGTGGATATTGGTGGAACCAGGCCCTGGCAAGCCAAGGCAGGGTGTTCCGCAGGGCAACCGAAAGCAGCAATGGTAGGGAGGACAGCCTGGAGCTCGTTTGCCCCTGTTGGATTAGGTACTGCAGTACTGTCGGTAGGAGTGGGATTTGTGAGAGATAAGATACGTATCGCTGTCGTTGTACTCCTTCAGTCGCAGACTCGCACCAAAGTCAAACTTCAGACGGGGCCAGGAGCTGTCCCTGTTTGAGGTTGAAGAGGTCAGCCAATTCGAGGAGCTGAAAATGGAAGGGCAACAGCTGGAGAGTGCTATTCTTCGTTTCTTTTTCGGGAGCTCGAGCTGTTTGTCGCAAATCGTCCGGTCCCATGAGCCGAAGGTCAGGACGATTTCCCTGGCAGTGGGACGGCTTCGTGCCGAGACGAAAAAATGTGGAAAGGGACTGTCAAGCCAAGCCTGAACTTGCGCATTTTTGACTCCAAGGTTTGTCAATGTCAGGTTGCTGCGGTAATGCTGGCGGGTATGTGAAATTGGCTTCGGGAAGGTTGAATAGCCTTTTTTGTGGATGAGTGCTTGCAAAAGGTCGCGTCGTATCGTGCGGTGTACGCAAACGGATGGTATCTTTTCCCTCGGTTGGATAAGATGTCGATGGTTGAAGGTTGGTTACGTCGTCGGTGCAAAAGGGACTTGGATACCAAAAATGACGGAATAAACATTGACAAAAGCAAGAAAATTACGTACTCGTGTACAGGCCGGCGTCAGGGGGAGAAGCACTCTCGCCCGACATTTTCAAGGAAGATCGGCGGCAAAGTGCCGCTAACAATATGCGCTTGTCGTAGACTTGAAAAAGTTGTTGTTTCCACCAATCCACCATTCCTCGAACAAGCTCCCTTTCCCTTTCTTCCCCCCAGTGGAAATGTGGGAGGAGATGCTCGAATCAAGGTGCAGAAGGTGAGGAAGGTGGGCGCGCAGGCCTGTAGGGAGTCAGGTACTTCAGTACCTAGGTACCTAGCAAGCAGCAGCGCCGGAAGGAAACAGCGGAGAAGATTGTGAAGTAACGCCAGACAACACAGCCACGCTTGGCATCATCGGTCATCTCCCATTGGGTGCCGCCGACCTCACCCCTTGCTGAAACCTGTTCGTTACTGGCTAGTCCGCTGTATGACGTTGGGAGGAGACGGGTTTGCTTTAGGAAGCACGGTTACTGCGATGCTTTTTGAAAGTTGCTCTAGCTGCAGTGAGAAAGATCCAATGCGGTCATGGAGCGCCAAGTCTCCATAACTATACGCAGGTTACGCACCTCAAGCAACTGTATACCCAACTGCAGTACCCAGGCCCAGGTGCGTCGAGGGATGCGGAAGGGAGAGAGGTTCGGGTTCAGGTGTGGACGGACAGTGGAAGTGCCCGCATCCAGTTGCAGCATGCATGGGATGGGCTATGGGCTGCCTCCCTGAAAGTGACCCCGACCCCATACCAGTCAGAACCAGCGTCTGATGTCCACATCCACATACTTTCTTTCATCTTGTACACTGGAAGCTCACGAACAGCACATTTGCACACCACACCAAGATTACTGAGTACCTCGAATGCTGTTTCGTCCTACCTTTGACCGCATCCCGTCCCACGTTCCCCATATTGACCTGACAAGAAAAAGGGGGCTGAGTTCTTCTCTTTCCTGCGTCCGCTATCAGTCTTGTCCTACCACCCACCCATTTTGGAGTTGCAAATTGCCCATCGCCTGAAGATTGGAGAACTGGAACATCTGGAACCGCAACTGGAACACGGCTTTTGTGTGTCCATCATCTCGACATCTTTGACTCGAATTCACCTCTTTGATCTACGCAAAGGTTGCAACTTGGCCTTGCGCTTGCACACCATCCCTCGATACGGCCTGGCCACAGAACATCACCAAGACGCAGGACGGACGCAAAACGCTCGACTCGATCACGACCCACGCATCGCAGCAAGAGTCGCTCCCACTACCGCTACTGCTGCTGCTGCTGCTCTGCATTGATCTCGGAGGTCATCCTGCCACCCACTTGGACCACCACCATTCAACTCTCTGATACCAGATCCCTCAGTACCTTGCGACTTGGCGGCCCAACGTGCTCCTTTTTGCGCACCCTCCATTGGATCACGCTTCAACTTGACGGACCGTCCTTTACCCCCCCACTCACTTGCCGTCGGGCGGCAGACAGGTGCAGGGCCTCCCTCCCAGGAATCTATCTCTCCGGTCCGTCGTCACGACCAACCCTCAGTACCTTAGCCGGCTGTCTACGATAGCTTGTCTGGTACATCATGGTTTGTAAGTCCTTTTTGCCTTACATTGCTCTTCCGGATTTGTTCAGGTCTTTATGTCCAAGGAGACTTGATTTTCCCGACGTGTACCCTATATACTGCACCCACAGTTTTTTCTGCCTCTTTCTGCCTTGGCGGTCAGTTGCCTTGTCTTGACTTCTTCCACTTCTCACTTTTTTTTTGTCTTTCCAACCCCGTTACCCCGTCCATCACCGCCGGTCCTGGCAGCCCCGTTTTCCTACTACCTACCCTGGTCCCCATCAACAAACTGCACCTCCCTGGACTACTTGCACACTACCTCGTCTTGGCGGTCCAGTCTTAGGCGCAGTTCTTCCACGCCGTCGAGTGCACTTGACATTTCTTTTCCCTCCAAGCCACAACACATCGCAACCTCCCGTCACTGGCTCCTTCTCTTCTTCCTCCCACCCATTCCAAACGGAACTGGCGCACATCTATCTGGTCGCCTTATCCCGCGGATCCGTCATTCCTTGTTTTCTTCTATTTTTGCTTCTCACTCGTCGGCTGCCTCACCCCATTACTTGCCTTACACTGCTTTCGATACCCGCGACGGCAGATATTGCTGGTTTTTTTTTTTTTTTGGTGGTCTGGGCTTCGACTAATATGACGGCGCCATGTCCGACAATTCAGCCAACAGACATTTTCGCGAACAGGTTCGCTCTTGGGGCAGTACCAACAAGCCCAACGGTCGCGATGGCGAGGTAGACGAGGAATCGCCTCTTCTTAACGGCAACCACTCGGGTCACCACGACCATAACGGCAACGGTCACGGTCTTATTGACGACCAGGCGCACGGCAACAAGACTCTCAAGTTCCTCTTCGACGCGAGGCACACTCCTGGGACCGACAGCAGCAATGTCGCCGTGAGGTACTCCTCCCATGCCTGGCATATCACAAAGGTCACCCTTCTCAGCAGTAAGTCGCATATCGTCATCTATCGCAGCCTAGTGCGCCAGGTAGCTAATATTTCCACTTCACAGACTATGTCAACTTCCTTCTTGTCATGGTGCCCATTGGCATCGTTGCCGGCCAGGCCGACTGGAACCCGACTGCGGTTTTCACCATCAACTTCTTTGCCATCATTCCGCTTGCTGCCGTCTTGTCGTTTGCGACTGAACAGATCTCGATGAAGCTGGGTGAGGCACTTGGAGGACTGCTCAACGCCACCTTTGGTAACGCCGTCGAACTCATTGTCAGTATTGTCGCCTTGAAGGATGGTCAGATCCAGGTCGTCCAGTCGTCCATGTTGGGTTCCATTTTGTCCAACTTGCTTCTGGTTATGGGCATGTGCTTCTTCTTTGGCGGAATTGTCAACATGCGCGACAGAGTTACGGGCCAGGGCATGGAACAGAGCTTCGCTTCTGCGACGGCGCAAACCACGTGCTCGCTGATGACCCTATCGTCCGCATCGCTGGTCATCCCTGCTACGGTAAGCTTCCAGGTGTGCATATATACCCCGCTCCATGACTAACATCAGTGCAGCTCTACTCAGTGCTCTCCAACGCAGACACCGGTGAGAAGGACCAGAGCATTTTGGTGCTTTCCCGCGGCACTGCCATCATCCTTTTGTTGCTGTACGTCATGTACCTGTGGTTCCAGCTGCGCACCCACCCGAACCTCTTCGACGCTGAGATTCAGCACCACCATGAGGAGGAACACGAGGAGGCTATCATGGGGCCCATTGCCGCTGCCGTCGTACTCATCGTCACCACCGTTTTGGTTGCTATCTGCGCCGAGTACCTCGTCGGAAGCATCGACCCTCTCGTCGAAAGCGCACACATCAGCAAGAACTTCATCGGTTTGATTCTTATTCCTATCGTCGGCAATGCTGCAGAGCATGTAACGGCTGTCGTGGTTGCTATCCGCAACAAGATGGATCTCGCCATGGGTGTCGCTATCGGCTCCAGCATTCAGATCGCTCTTCTCGTCACCCCGTTCCTCGTTGTTCTCGGATGGATCATGGACCTTCCCATGACTCTGCGCTTCGAGACTTTTGAGACTGTCGCTTTTGCCTTCTCTGTCCTGGTTGTTACGTACACTGTGCAAGACGGCAAGTCTAACTACCTGGAGGGAGCCATGTTGCTCGGCCTCTACATTATCATCGCTTTGGCTTTCTACGTCAGCCCTAGCGACGCCCTTGATAAGGCCTTCTCCTCGGTCATGGGTTGAACGAGGAGAAGCATTTCATACGTTGAGATACAAACCTCGCCGCAATATGAGCCTCAGAATGCCATGAGCCAATATTATACCCCAGTACGGCTTGGCACTTACATGGCCTCTGTTATAGAAGCATCATTCGAAAAGAGAACCTCTTAGAGATGAGGAGGCCTCCTTTTGATTCACAATCGTTGGGACAACCAGTTCCCTAGTGTGCATATTTCCTTAGTGTGTGTCTACGAAAGAACTGTACTATACTTCCAGGGGCGGGTTTCACGGGTCGGTATCCAGGACTATTTCAAGCAACGGAGAAATTGGTGTTAGCCACAGGCCCAAAGAAGAAGAAAATGGATTCGCAAGGTCCGCAATTGCTATTCCTGATCGCAATGCTCATGAAACATCGGGATAAAAGTAAAAGTTTTGAGCCTCTATCAAGGCTGCCACCTGATGGCACCAGGTAAAAAGAAGTGTTTGTGTCTGTATGTATACGTAAAGAAAAGAGTAGATGATGTATTCAACATGCAACAATGCTTTTGTGTCCCATCCCCTACGATGCTGTTTACATCGCGAGATCCTAGTCCGTACCCTCTCGTCAGTTCGTCTCCTATCACGTAGTACCCTACAATGTCGGCCTCGACATTGGCGCAATGATGCCCTGCTTCTTCAGGATGCGCGGCTTGATCGCGTCCTGGAACGACTCCTTCGTCACCCACTCCGGGCCCAGAGGCAAACGCAGCGAACGCTCGTACTGCGCCTTCGACTCGAAAGGATGAGGAAGCTGCGAAGCGAGGTACTTGTTGTTCTGTGAATAGTTAGCAAAATGCGCTCGAAAAGAAATCACGGTCATAGTAACTCACCTTCTTAACACGCTTCTCGCTAATAATAACCTTGTCCAACTTGGCGTCCTTCCGGTTCGCCTTCTTCACACCCTCGACCTTGGTCATAAAACGCCCCTGCTGCCTGTTCTTCTCCCGCTTGCTCACACCCTCACCGACCCA
The DNA here is from genome assembly GCA_036785495.1 of Colletotrichum neosansevieriae. Taxonomy (NCBI): domain Eukaryota; kingdom Fungi; phylum Ascomycota; class Sordariomycetes; order Glomerellales; family Glomerellaceae; genus Colletotrichum; species Colletotrichum neosansevieriae. The sequence continues at coordinate 156,791 of JAVHLV010000061.1, read as the reverse complement.
ACCGCCCCATCCAGGCAGCGTGTTGTCGATGACCTTGTCCCCGTCTTCTTCCACGATCTCGGCCTTCTCCCGCGCGAAGTCGACGACGACGTCATCGCCGGCGAACGCCTTGTCCATCTGTGTGACGTCGCGGATCGCGAGCGGCAGGTGGATGTCAGCGCCTTCGTCCGAGTCCACGTCCTCTTCTTCTTCGGCTGCGCCAGTCTTGCCCTTGGATCGAGACTTGGGCTTAAGAGCCGGCGCGGCGGTCATGGCTTGTGAGTTATCCAAATCGGCGACGCGCGCGCTGGCCTTCGCCTTGGACTTCTTGCGCGGACCGGATGACCACGCTGAGCCCGTCGTCGGGGCCTCGGCGGTGATGGAGTGTCCAGCATTCACAGCGCTGTTATCAGGCACATCATCGTTGTCGCCGTCGTCGGCTGACGCTTTCTTGCTCTTCTTAGACAGCGCAGGTGCAGATATGGCGGGCTTCGCAGCGCTGCCGAACTTCTTGCGTCCCACCTCCGTCACCTCCTCCTCACTTTCCTCCGCATCGGACGCGATGTCCCGGCGGATCTGCGCAATGAGTTCGTCGTTGGCCTTCTTCTGCTGCGCCTCGGCCTTTTGCATGAACTTCATCTGCATCAGCTTCGAGGCAGGACCGTCGTCCTCTTCATTCTCGACGCGGTTAAGCTGCTTGAGCAGCTTGCGCTTCTCGTGACCTTCCTCGTCGCTGCCCTCGCTGTCGTCTTCCGAGGAATCTTCGTCCTCTTCAGAGTCGGAGTTTCCGGCGCGGCCCTCCTTGCGCTGACGGAGCTCCTCTTCGCGGCGAGCCATGTCGTGCAGCCCGGCGCGGTACTCTTCATCCCACACAGCGCGCTTATTCGACGAGCCCAGCTTCGCCCACTTGGAGTCTCTGTGCTTGGCACCAACACGCTCGAGTGCCCTCGCGCGGTCCGCGGCCTCACGCTCCGCCTCGGAATCGATCTCGCCGTTCTCGACCATGGCCTCGTGCAGCTTCATCTCATCCCTCTCCTTCTCCTTGCGGTGGACGCGGTGATACGCCTTGCTCTTGATCTTCTTGATCCTCGCCGCCCTCTTGGCCTCGCGCGAGTTGAGCTCCCGCTCCCTGCGGCGCTGGTTGACGAGTTCCTTGAGCGCCTCCCTCGACAGCCCCTCCTCCTCCTTCTCCTTCCTCAACCTAGTCTCCTCTTCCTTGTTCATCGCCAGACCGCTCGCCTGCATGATGGACATGATGGTCTGCTCGAGCTCATTCCCGCTGGCCGCGGCGTTCTTGGTCGTGATGGCCTGCAGCTCGCGGTTATCCAGCCCCTCGTCCGCTGCGTTCTGCGGGAGCGGAAACACGAGGTGCTCCGCGCGTCGGTTGTGCTTGACCGTGTCCTGCCACCGGCCCAGCGTCTCGTTGGCCTTTTCGTATGCCGCCGCCCGCGCGAGCTTGTCCTGCTGGCGACGCGCCAGCGGCACGTCGAGCTTCTTGCCGGCGCCCGGCCTGGTCTCCTTTTCTTCCTTGGCCATGAGCTTGACCGACTTGCGCATCTGCGCGTCCGTGACGCCTGAGAGGCCGAGGTCTTTGAAGCTGATCTTTTGCTTTTGCTTGGTTGGTGCCGCGGACTCGTCGTCTTCTCCGCCGTAGGTTGTGATGAACTTTTGCAGAGCGCTGAGCTTCGAGGGGTCTGCTTCTTCTTCGTCCTCTTCGTCTTCCGAATCCGAGGACGGCGGGCTGTCTGCTTCCGAGTCGGAGTCGGACCCTTCGGAGCCGGAACCTTGATCTTGCATGGACTCGTCGGACTCGTACTCGTCCAGGGCTTGCGCCAGGTCGATTGCGTCTTCGCCTAAAGATTCGTCGTCGTCTTCCTCTTCCGAGCCCTCTTCCTGCAGCAGTTGTCAGTTATGCCGTTCCATGCTAAGAGCCTGCTTTTTTGTTCGCCACACAAACCTCGTTCTTGGCAGCTTTGCTACCTCGGAAAGAGTAACCCTGGAAATCCTCTTCATCGCTGTCCCCAAACGCCTCGTCACTGTCCAGCTCCGAGTCCTCATCGTCGTTCACGCCGTAGTGCCACTCGTTGCCCTCGCTGTCGCTGCCATACTCGTCGGAATCGCCACCATCGCGTCCGGCCGAGGACGGCTTCGCCTTCTTCCGCCTGGGCTGCTCGTCCTCGTCTTCATCCTCGTCGCCCTCTTCGTCATCGTTCTCGTCACGTCTGTGCTTCTTCTCGTTGTCGGCCTCGCCCTCGATTTCGCGGAACCTCGGGTTGCGCTTCTGTTTGGTAGGGTACTGTTCCGAGGCGATCGTGAAGGCGTTAAGAGCTTTCGCTTGGGCCTTTGCCTTTGACTTGCGGAAGGTCTTCGCTTGTGGCTTGGAGGCCAGCAGCGAGCGCCCGTGGGATTGCCTTCCGGGCATGGTGTGGTTCCGAGTATGTTTGGGTTTCGTGGGGTTGGTCTGGTCGTGTGCTATCGCAGCTTTTTTAACCAGTCCGCGTACCTGTTCCACCCGCACACACAGGCCGCTGGGATGGGAACTTTTTCTCAATTCTGCCGCAGTGGGTGAAAAGCGGTGAACAAGAAATTTACAGTGGAGCCATGCGATGTGCGGTCCGCCAAGGGTCTCTTTGGTCCGCGCGTCGATCTATATACCTCATGACACCCAAAAAGTGGTCCCACGCCCAGCCGAGGGGTGCCGGAGCTTCCAAGTGTGGCACTCGAGCGGCATCGAACCACTAAGCCGCCCTCTATTTCCTACCCCCCAAATTTATTCCGCAAGTTATCACGGGAAACCCTCTCCCTTCCTCCTGCGTGCCGCAGCACACAACCGGCCACTCCCACAAAGATGGCGTCGTTTGCACCGGGACTGCGAAGGCTGGCCGTCCGCGCCTCGCCTTCACTCTTCATATGCCGACAATGCCAGCGCCAGCAGCCGCAATGGCGCTCCGCGTCCTCCCGCATCCTCGACATCGTACGATCTCAGCAACAGACGGGCCAGATCAGGTGCTTCAACCAGACCAAGGCGCCGCTCAACTTTGACAGCAACATCGTCGCGGGCGACAAGACCTCTTCGTCTATCGCCCAGCAAGCCGCCGAGGCGACCAAGGAAAACGTCAAGAAGAGCGCCTGGCCCGAAACGAATTCCAAGTCCGTCGCATACTGGCTCCTCGGTTCCGCCGTCAGCGTCTTCGGCATCGTCGTCTGGGGCGGCCTCACGAGGTTGACTGAATCTGGGTAAATGCTTCCCGTTCTCCTCGTTTTCTTCTTCTTCGAATTGTCTCCAAATACCTGTGATACAGGAATGCTAATACGGAACTACCCACAGCTTGAGCATCACCGAATGGCGTCCCGTAACCGGCTCCCTCCCGCCGCGCAACGATGAAGATTGGGAATCCGAGTTCGAAAAGTACCGCGCCTCTCCCGAATTCAAGCTCCTCAACCCGCACATGACAATGGACGAGTTCAAGAAGATTTACTTCATGGAGTGGTCCCACCGCCTTTGGGGCCGCTTCATCGGAATGTCCTTCGTCCTGCCCACGCTCTACTTCATCGCCCGCCGCCGCGTCACCCCCAAGATGGCCCTCAACCTCTGCGGCATCTCGTGCCTCATAGGCTTCCAGGGCTTCATCGGGTGGTGGATGGTCAAGTCGGGTCTCAAGGACGACCTCTTCGCCCCGGGCTCCCATCCCCGCGTCTCCCAGTACCGTCTGACGGCTCACCTGGCCACGGCCTTCGTCTGCTACAGTTGGATGCTCCTGTCCGCGCTCTCCATCCTCCGCACCCGCCGCCTTCTCGCCGATCCCGTCGCCGCCTCAAAAGCCCTCGCTGCGCTGCAGAATCCGGCCATCAAGACCTTCCGCCGCCTGTCCTTCGCCCTGATCGCCCTCGTCTTCACGACCGCCCTGTCCGGCGCCCTGGTCGCCGGTCTCGACGCCGGCCTGATCTACAACGAGTTCCCCTACATGGGCCTGGGCCTCACCCCGCCCGCCAAGGAGCTGTGGGACAAGTTCTACTCCCGCAAGGAGGACGGTTCCGACCTGTGGTGGCGCAACATGCTCGAGAACCCCAGCACCGTCCAGCTTGACCACCGCATCCTCGCCATGACCACCCTGACCGCCATCCTGTCTCTTTTCGCCTACTCTCGCACCGGCCGCGTCGCCGCCGCCCTGCCCAAGGACGTGAAGAAGGGCGTCCTTGGCACCGTCCACCTCGTCCTCTTGCAGGCCACCCTGGGCATCAGCACCCTGATCTACATCGTCCCGACGCACCTGGCCGCGACGCACCAGGCCGGCGCCCTGGCCCTGCTAACGGGTGCTCTGGTCCTCGGTCACCGCGTGCGCGTCCCCAAGTCTACCCTGGCCATGATTCAGAAGCGGATCAAGGCAATGAACGTCAAGCCTTAATTAAGAGAGGCTGCTAGATCGTTCATGGAAGATTTTTTATTTGGCATGATTGGTACTCTGATTTTACTGCATTATGGCAGCGACTTGCATTATGGCACATGAAAACAAAAGTAGATATGTATAACACTCTGCAGCAACATGCATCGGGACGGAGCATCGGTCGCCCTTTGAGGTTTGGTCGTCACAATCTCCCCGCTTCTCTTTTTTTTATATGTTTCTCAAATAGAAGCTCAACTCTAGACTACGGAATGTCTGCCGGATATCCTTTTTTCGTGGCACCTATATGTACCATCTCGAGCAGACAGTCAAAAACAGGCCGATTCGTCTCTTGACATGCCAATCAATCAATTCGTCCAGTCATCATCTATTTGTGGGCTGTGGCAGGTCCAGTCAGCTAGGATTATCAACAAGGGAACTGGGAGACTTACGAATGCCCTCCTCGGGGACGGGCTTGACGCCCACGACCTCTGCCGCGGAGACCTTCTTCTCCGCCTGCTTCTCCTCCTTCATGAAGGGGAAAGCAAGGACCTCGCGAATGCTGTACTGGTCTGTCAAGAACATGACCATTCTGTCGATACCCATACCCTGTGCAGTGTTAGCTCATCCATTGTGGCGCATGGTGCACAGCGGAACTCACCCATCCTCCGGTAGGAGGCAGACCGTACTCGAGAGACATGCAGAAGTTCTCGTCAATGAGCTGCGCCTCGTCGTCACCCTGGTCCTTCTGACGCGCCTGCTCCTCAAAACGGAGTCTCTGATCGAAGGGGTCGTTCAACTCGGTGTAGGCGTTGGCGATCTCCTTCTTGCACACAAAGGCCTCAAAACGCTCGCAGAGACCGGGGATGTCCCTGTGGTACTTGGCGAGCGGCGACATGACCTGGGGGTGGCCAAAGATGAAGCAGGGGTTGACGCACTGCTCCTCAATGTACTCGCCGACCAGCTTGTCGATCATGCGAGCGTTGGTCAGGGGCGGTGAGCACTCGAGCTTCATCTTCTTGAGGACCTTCTGGAGGAACTCGTTGGTCTCGGCGGTGTGCAGCTGGTCGGCGGGGGGGAACTTCTCGCCGGTGGCCTTCTCGAGCTCGGGAATCATCTCGAAGCGCTTCCAGGGGCGCTCCCAGTTGACCTCGTAGACCTCGCCGTGCTGGGTGTGGAACTTGGTCTTGTAGCCGCCGGTGACGTGCTTGACGAGGCCGGAGACGAGCTCCTCGGTGATGTCCATAAGGTCGTAGACGTCGGCGAAGGCCTGGTAGAATTCGCAGGTGGTGAACTCGGGGTTGTGGGTGAGGTCGATGCCCTCGTTGCGGAACTGGCGGCCGAGCTCGTAGACGCGGTGGAGACCACCGACGACGAGCTCCTTGAGGTAGAGCTCGGGAGCTATTCTCATAAACATTTGCATGTCGAGGTCGTTGTGGTGGGTAACAAAGGGCTTGGCGGTGGCGCCGCCGGCGATGGGGCCCATCATGGGGGTCTCGACTTCGATGAAATCCTGGGATGAGTGTTAGTATAGGTTGGTGGGCTGCGATTCAGTAAGTGACCGACCCTGTCGTCGAAGTAGCGTCTGATGTAGGTGACGATCTTGGATCTGGCAATGAGGACCTGGCGACTCTTCTCGTTCATGATGAGATCGAGGTAGCGCTTGCGGTGGCGCTCCTCGTGGTCTTTGAAGCCGTAGTACTCATCGGGGAGAGTATGCAAGCAAGGAGTGAGGAGAATGAATTCCGTCGCAAAGATGGAGAGTTCACCCTCCTCGCCCTTCTCGATCTTGGACTTGGGCGCCGTCCTGTGTGAAGTGATTAGGCATGAGGCATGCGCTTTCAATTGCAAGGGTCACGCGACACTTACCTTCCGGGGTAACCAATGATACCGACAATATCACCTGCGTGCGGTCAGCCTCCAACTCTTCCCAAGTTATAATTCATACGCTTACCTCTGCGGAGGTGGAGGTGCTGGTCCTCGAATGATGGGGTACCCTCGGCAATCTCTTGGGCCTGGGCCATGACCTGGACCTTGACGCCTTCGGCGCGGACATCGTAGAAGAAGAGCTTGTTGCCGGAAGCGCGCTTGTTGTAGATGCGGGCACCGACACGGAGAACTCTGGACTTATCGTGCTCGCCGGACTTGAGGTGACCGAAGTCACCAACGAACTTGCGCAGGTCATAGTCGGCTATACTCATGTCAGGCTCGTCCGTAATAATTATCACCATCCGAATGTCTTACTGTGGAACTTGTGGGGGTAGGGGTTGGGGACCTTGGTCTCGCGCAGCCTGTTCCGTCCGATCAGTCCATGTATTCCCTCTATCAACACGCCGCAACATAGACACACTTGTTGATGGTGCGAGATCGGTTCTCAAAGTATTGGCTGGGGTCCAAGTTCTTCTCGTCGACCTCAGCGTTGCCCTTCTTGGCAGCGGGCTTGGGAGGGGCGGCAGCGGCCTTCTTGGCCTTTTCAGCCTCCCTTTGGCGCGCCTTCTGGCGCTTCTTGAGCTCCGTCTTGGAGATCATCTCGCCGGTGACATCGTCGAGCAGAAGCTTGGCGGCCTGCTCTTCGACCTTGAGGTCCTTGACCTGCTCGGTGGGGGGTTCGGGGGCGCTGGAGTCGGCCATGATTGCGATTGCGGGGGATTTGGCTACAAACAAGAGAATCCCTTGTTAGTTTGGAGTCGATTCCGTCTTAAATGCTGTTGGGGTGCTCTTGGAACATTGGAGTCACCCGTGGGATTTCTGACTCACCAAAAAAGTCCTCTGGCGTCTCGCGATCGAAGTTTTACCGTTCAAAATAATTAACGAGGGGCAGCGGCTTGCATTGGCTGCGGCGGGGTAGTAGCGCAGGCATTGGGCCAAAGGCAATTGCCCTGACTCACCGCCCTGAATCGAGGGGCAGAGACTGCCCAGGTTGCGTGGGGGAGGGGTGCTTCTGCATCTGCAGTGGGTTTAGTGGTGACACACTGTATGTCTGCACGGTTACCCCTAACTTCTCGCTGAGATATCGTCGCTTCAACATCGTCGATTGGATTGTGTTGACGATGATAGTCAGGGATAATACCGGATTTTTCTTCCAGATTGTCTCAAAATAGATACAAGTGAAGGTGGTAAGGGTGACAATAAAAAAACTTAAAAAAATGAAAAAACCTCTTGCATCTAGACTCACTGATGAAGGAAAGTACACAAGTTACGTAGTTAAGGGGCTTGTAAGTCTCAATTGAGTTAAATTGTGAAAGGTGGTGACAACGACAACTATAATTACCAGGCTGTGTACGTGATCCTGTCTAGTTATGGAGTGATATTTGTTTTTACCTGAACAGACGGGAGGGAAGTAACGACCTAGTTATACTACCTACCTCAAGGTATACTGCAAACGGATTTGAACAATCGCTCAACATCAAGTTAAAGCAGACACAGAAGCCTCCACGTTGAAGTTTACTCAATATAAGGTAGTTCCTACTTCCAGCAGCAAAAACTTTCTTTGCGACTTCTCAGTAAAAAAAAAAAAACTCGGAATTTCCATCCTCCCACACTGATGTCCAATTCACCAAATCCGCTTTCACCGTCAAAGGATCTCGGAGCTCCTTAGAATCCTCCTCCTTCCGCATCCCAAGTACGCTCATACAAGCATCAACCCCCAAGAGACCAAGAAGCGCATCAAAAATGGCAGCGGATTCCACGGCGGTTGCTTCGCCAGAGCACACAGACGGGAGCGGCCCCTCCGACATTCGACAAAGGGGAAAGAACGCCGAGAGAGCCATCAAACGAGTTTGTAAGGCAACGTACGTCTTCCGCGCTTTTCTACCTAGCCGCACTCATCTATACTGACTTTTTACAGAAGGGGCCTCATACTCGGTCTGAACGCCATGTTCACCCTGCTTGGAATGCTGGGCATCTCCCTCGACATAGAGTCGCTCCCGGCGGATGACGAGACCGCGAGCGTCGCTTGGAGACAGAACCGCGAACAGTTCAAGCTCACGCTTATCCAAGTCTACGACGCCTCCGACGCGGTTCTCGACATGGCTTTGCGCACGGAGAAGCACATGGTCACTTGGGAGCACGAGCTCATGATGCGCCAAGTGCTCTCTGTACGACGTGTCATCATGGAAGTCTTGCCCCAGGAGTTGTATGATCATGTTATCGGCAAGGGCAAGGGACCTAAGGGAAAGGCGTAAACGGACGGAGGGAATCCGAGGATGAGACTTTCTTTACAAGATGTGGAAAGCGCAAAGGTTGGTGGAGACTTGGACTTCTACTTGGGTACGTGGTCACTACCATGCGAATTCAACTCCAATTCAACCATTACATTCTACTTTTCTTCACCGTACCAGTGATTCTCGCCGTCCTGTTCATCCTCGGGTCTCTGCATGATTGTTGCCTACACCCAGCTTCTCGACTATGAAGGCTGCCCGCCCCAAGTGCTTCAATTTCATACAACGGCAATATGCTCTTGCAAGCTAACCAGCTTATTTTCGTGAAAACACATAATCATCCCCATCATCAACTCGTCATCATCAGTGCGTCATTGCATTTTCAAATAATCCCCTCAACTGCTCCCTCTCCTTCTGCAGTTCCGTCTCCAGACCAGGTGCCAGCATGAGAACCCTCGCCTGCGGGATAGTCCCCTCGACAAGGTCATCCAGGTGCTCCGTTCGGAAACCCAGCTCCTTGATACCAGCCGGCTGGTCTCCGAGATCCGCGAGGAACTTGGTCAATGCGTCGGCAAGCACCTCACCAGCATCCTCCTTCCGCACGCGGGAGATGTCGACGCCGAAAGCCTCGGCGGCCTGGAGATGACGCTCGGGGTTGGAGGCGCCGGTGAAGCGGAAGACGGCCGGGGCTGTGACGGCAACGGATACTCCGTGCGGGATGATGGGATAGTTCACCTTGTAGCCCGCGTGCTGGTATCCGGGGTTCTGGCCTGAGATGGGGTATGACATGCCTGACTGCTGTTAGTGACTTTGCCCACCGAAGGATGTTTCATGGCTACATACCGTGGCAAAGGTGAACTCCGGCGTTACCAAAACCAACACCGGCAAGCGTCGCAGCGAGAAGCATCTCGCTCTGTGCCTCGTAGTCATCCGGGTCCCGCACGGCGCGGGGGAGGTACTTGACCGTCGCTCGCAGAGCATGGAACGAAAATACATCACTAATTGGGTTCGCGCCCTGGTATGCTGGACGGAGGATGGGGTTCTTCGGGCGAGGGACGCGCTCGTTGAAGGGGATCGCAGTCCAGGATTCGAGGGAGTGGCACAGAACATCGAGACCCGACGCGGCCTTGACGGCGGAGGGCATGGTGCGGGTGTTGAGGGGATCGCAGATTCCGAGCGTGGGCTTGAGGTTTCTGTGGGCGACGCCGGTCTTTGCTTTCTTCGAGACGAGGTCGAAGATGGCCGTTCCGGTCGTCTCGGAGCCGGTGCCGGCGGTTGTGGGAACGGCGATGAGGGGCTTCAGGGGCTTGTCGACGGGCCGTCCGTTACCCAGGGGCGCATTGACGAAGTCGAGGAACGGGGCGTCAGGGTAGCAAGAGTACAGATTCATGAGTTTGGCGGTGTCGATCACCGAGCCGCCGCCGACCGCGAGGTATGCGTCCGGAGCGAACGGGCGCGCCCAATCAATGGCTTCTCGGATGGAGCTGTCCTTTGGCTCTACGCGGGTCTTGTTGTAGACCTTGTAGTTGATCCCCTCGCGGTCAAGGGCCTCTCGGACCTGTTGCATGGCAAAGAGGCCGTCTACGGTGGGGTCTGTGACGACGGCGACGCGCTTGGCGCCCATGTTGGCGAAGTCCATGCCTACTTCCTGGGTGGAGCCGGGGCCGAAACGAATGGAGGAGGCGGCCATTTCGAAGGCATATTCTTTCTGGGGACCGTCGACGGGTGTTGCGAAGTTACGCGAGTTGGTACGGAGGGGTCGCGGAGTGAAGTTTAGCGGGTTGTGATGGTGGTGATGGTTGGGGTTGGTGTGGCAGGGACATGATGGCGGATGGGCTTGGATTGTACGCAGAAGGGAGACGGCGCGGTTTGCGGCCTGGTTGTTCGTTACTACGAGGTCATTGCGAGGTTCGAGAGAAGGGAGTGGGACTTACGTTGGGCAGAACCCGGAGTGAGGGCGTCATGGTGGGCGTTTATGAGAGGATGCTAGTCTATGTGGTGTGTAAGAGATGGCTTTCAAGATCGAGGTGAGATGTGAGATGAACCAAGGCGTGAGTGAGGTAAGAGGTGAGAGATGAAGCTTTCGGGAAGCAGGATGAAAAGAAGAGCGATGTCGGATTTCAGGTCCGGCGCCTCCTCCGCACAGAGCTCCCCCCAAGCTACCTAGTTGTCTTGGTAATGAAGGACGGGACGATTTCCCCGGGATGTTTTGGAGGTGCTTCCCCGCATTCCGATCCACTTACCGGCCGAGCGATCTGGTGTGGGGTCCGGTTGCCGAGGTACTTTATTTATACCACTTTGCGTCCGCTGCACATTTATCAGGAAAACATAAACGCCTCGCGCATCGTCATATTCTGACGTGGTGCAGATTGAAGGCAGAAAATTTGGAAAATATTCAGTTGGATATGAATAGTCTGTTTGGCATTGCTCAAGGGCCTGTCGGTGCCTTGGGCTCAAAAGTCCCGGGTAGCTACTTTCTATTTTTGAACCTCAGTGCTGCCTATCATGTTACCATGAACATCGTCGAAGTCAATGTCGTTCTCTACTAACTTGGATCGTTGTTCGTTCTCATCCCACAATTCCGAGAAGCAAAAAGCATTTCGCAGAGTGCAAATACAGAATAGGAAAGAGTAACCGCATATCTATGATTCAAACATATCAATAACAGCAACACCGACGTGATTAGAGATGAGAGCTACCTCTCAAAATCTTGATCATGCCATATCATCAGTTTTCGAACAAGGAAGATTCCGTCAGCGTAAACCGTAGAGCCGCATACGCAGCCCACGCAAGCGGAGTACGTGTTTTCCACAAGGCAGCACTTCCCTGTCCACCTGCCTGAAGCAGCAAGTCTACGGGAGTGGTTCATGATGATTCATACGTGTTAGTACGAGTCAATTGGCTGGAGTGGAGGCCAACACAATCCTTCGCCAACAACTCCAAAAAAAACTTGCCATTTTGCGATGATGAAAATGCAGAGAGCAGCATATAAAGCCAGCCATTGTGCGGTCGGGTCGATTTTGAAGATGTAAGACAAAGCGGCATCAGTCCCATTCAAACTTCATCTTTCCAAGCCGATCCTCACAATGGCCACAACCTCGACCCCGCGGGCCCGCGTCCGCCAAGTCCTGCCGAACCTCCACCTCGGGACCTGGCCGCCGGGCCCCAAGAACTCAATCACGGACGTCCCCGGCGTCCTGGCCTCCACCCAGAGCATCACGGACCCGGAGAACGGCGTCAACACGGGCGTGACCGTCATCCTGCCCCACGAGGACTGGTTCGAGGACGCGAGCTACGCCGGCATCTTCCGCTTCAACGGCTCGGGCGAGCTGACGGGGTCGCACTGGATCGAGGAGACGGGCCTGCTCGCGAGCCCCATCGTCCTCACCAACTCCTTCTCCGTCGGCGACGCCTACCGCGGTGTCTACGAGTACTCCATCCGCCACTACTCCGACGACAAGGGGGGCGAGGTCGAGTGGTTCCTGCTGCCGGTCGTCGGCGAGACGTTCGACGGCTACCTCAACGACGTCTCCAAGCTGGCCGTCAGGTCGTCGGACGTCGTCCGCGGCATCGACACCGCCACCGCGGACCCCGTGCCGGAGGGCAACACGGGCGGCGGCACCGGCATGATCTGCCACTACTTCAAGGGCGGGACGGGCTCGAGCTCGCGGCGCGTCGAGGGCTTCGACGCCGAGGGAGGGCGCAGGAAGGAGTACACGGTCGCGGCGCTGGTGCAGGCCAACTACGGCAAGGCCCCGCACCTGCGCATCGGCGGGTTCCCCGTGGGCCGCATCCTGGAGAAGGAGAAGGCGGAGGCGCAGGCGGACGTGGCGAGGCACAAGGACAAGAAGGACGGGTCCATCATCGTCGTCATCGCGACGGACGCGCCGCTGACGCCCGTGCAGTGCCAGCGGCTGGCCAAGAGGGCGACGGTCGGGCTGTCGAGGGTCGGCGGGTACGGGCACAACCCGTCGGGCGACATCTTCCTGGCCTTCTCGACGGGGAACAAGATCCCGGTGCGGACGATCGGCACGGAGAAGAGGAGGGACGTGGATGCGTTCAAGGCCAAGGCGTTGAAGATTGAGGCGGTGGACGATACGAGCATCAACGGGCTGTTTGAGGCGGCGGCTGATGCGACCGAGGAGAGTATTTACAATGCGCTGTGCTCGGCGGAGACGTTGACGGGGTTTTGTGGTCGGACGATTGAGGCGCTGCCTTTGGACCGGCTGAGGGAGATTATGAAGAAGTACGATTCTTAGTCTGCGCCCTGATTTTGTATGAGTGACCGCCGGAATAAAACGTCTTTTCGCATAGTATTCCCTTTTCTCATGTTACGCAGTGAAACGACTTGTTCAGATGAGGAAAAATGCTCAATTCTAAAAACATGGCTATTTGACCAAGATAACTCTTCATATGGCTCGCAGCCGTAGATGCTTTTATATACACAGACACACAAACAAACCCAACCATATACATCCACAACACGTTTAGTAGACCTCGAGAATGTAGCGGTCCTCCTCCTTGAGCTTCTCAATCTCGTTGCGGGCGTTGACCTTCTTGCCGGTCGTCTTGGCCTCGGTGTTGATGGCCTCCATCAGCACGTCAGTAACATCGGGCACAGGCCAGGTGGGACCGCAGAGGTAGAAGCTGCCCTCGTCGCGGATGTAGCTCTGCACGAGGTCGCGCATGGACTCGCGCATGCGGTCCTGGATGTAGATCTTCTGCGGCTGGTCGCGAGAGAAGGCGGCGCCGAGGTGGGTGATGACGCCGGCGTCGACGTAGGCCTCCCACTCCTCTCCGTACAGGTACTCCTCGCGCTGGTGGCGGGAGCCGAGGTACAGCAGGATGGAGCCGATCTCCTCGCCGCGGGCCTTCTGCAGGGCGCGGTACTGGATGAAGGCGCGGAAGGGGGCGAGACCGGTACCGAGACCGGCCATGATGAGAGGGGCCTTGGGGGAGGAGGGAAGCTTCATGACGGAGGGCTTGACGGAGACGGTGACCTTTGCGCCGACGGGGAGGGCGGACAGGTAGCGGGTGGCGTGACCGAAGCGCATGCGGCCCTTGGGGTCGACCCAGTCAACGACGACGATCATGAGGGCGACGGAGTTGGGGGTCACGGCCTGGGCGGATGCGATGGAGTACTCGCGGCGCTTGAGCGGGGGGATGATGCGGACGAGGTCGTGGAACGAGGGGCGAGCGGAAGGGAACTCCTGCAGGATGTCGACGTAGGTGACGAAGTCGACCTCGGCGCGCTTCTTGAAGTCCTCGGCGCCGGTCTGGCCACCGAGACCCGTGAGGATCTCCTTTTCCTTCTCGTCGGTGGCGAACTCGGCGAGGGCCTCGTAGAAGCGCTTGGGCGGCTTGCCGAGCACGTCAATGTTCTGCTTGAGGGACTGGTAGACGGTGCGGGTCTCAAAGGCGTTGGGGTCCTCGCGGGCAGCGACTTGGACCAGGGCCTCGGGATCGAGGCCGTACCACTCGATGAATTCGCGGACCTCCCGCTCGTCGTTCTCGGCGTGGATGCCGAGGGCCTCTCCGATGTTGTAAGTGACGCCGGAGTCGCCCAGGTCGAACTCGATGTGGAAGATGTTACGGTCGTAGGTGGTGGGAGTGAGACGACGGTTCTCCTTGACGGTGACGGTGGAGGTCTTGACGGGCAGCTCGGGACGCAGGGTAGCATGGGTGCCGTAGGCCTCCTTGAAAGCGAGGCCCTTGGCGGCGGCCTGCCAGTCGACGAGCTTGGACTCCTCCTCGGGCTCCTCCTTGTCGAAGGCCACGAAACTGTTGGGCTTGATGGTGGCAGGGAGGGCGCTGACGACGACGTCCTCGGGGAGCTCAGCCCAGGCGGCCTGAGACTCGACCTTGCGCAAGCACTGGCCGAGAGCATCAACACACTCGGCGAGGGTGTTGGGGAAGCCCTCGATGAGAGCGATCTTGGCGACCTCCTCCGCGGAGATGTCAGGACGAGCAATCTTGAGGAAGGCAAGCTCGAAGAGGAACTTGACAACCTGGGGCTCCTTCTCGAAAGCAGGGGAGGCAGCAGCGTCAAGGACGTAGAGCTCAATGCCCTTGTCATGAATCTGCTTGCGAACGACCGGAGAAAGACGCTTCTCGACGTCCTCCTCCTTGAAGTTGGGAAGCTTCAGAAGGAGCTTTCCGCCGTTGTTCACGCTCTTGAGGATGTCAAGGTCCTTGAGGATCTTCTCATCGCCAACGGCAACTACGTCGGCCTCCTCAATGGCGTAAGGAGCCTCGACGGCCTGCTTGGAGCTGCGGATGTCAGTGCGGATAATACCGCCCTGAGTCAAATTGTCAAACGACTCGTGGACGTAGACGTTGCTGGTAGACTCGCGGGATAGCAGGTTGCTGACAACAGCCGGGGCATCAACAGCAGCAGAGTCATCGACGTCCCAGAAGGTGTACTGGTGAGCCTGGACCAAAGAAGGGAAGGCCTTGGCCTCGGCCTCACTGTTCAGGAGCTTGCCGAAGATGTCGGCAACTGTCTGAGGAGTCAAAGCCTCAGAGGCAGAGTACTTGACGTCCCTGACAGCAGGATCCTGACGCCACTTGCCAGAGAAGGAGATCGCGGTCAAGACGTCGGTGTACAGAGCAGACTGCAGGGAAGCATCGTTGACGGCAACTTCGTCCTTGACCTGGCCAAGAACGGAGATGGTGCGGGTAGCCGCAGGGATGGCAGCCAAGAAAGCCTCCTCGACGAAGGGACGGTAAACGCGGACGTTGATGGCGCCCACCCTGACACCATCAGCAGCGAGACGAGTCACGACCTGCTTGGCCAGCTGAGTCTCGGCGCTACCAAAGACGACGAGGACAGCCTCGGCGGCCTCGTGTCCGTGGTACTCGAACAAATCGTAGGCGGTGCCGAGCTCGTTGTTGAAGAGCTTCATAAGCTGGACGACCTTGCCGGCGTCGTCGAGTCTCTTGTTCAGAGACTGGACCTCTGCGGAGATCTTCTTGTAAGTCTCGGCGACACCCTTCTTGTTCATGGCGTCAGAGGCCTTGAGAGTCTGCTGGGCGAGCTTGATGCCGTCCTCAACGCCCAAGCTGGGAGTGAGAGCGGTCATAAGGGTGGCCAGAAGAGCAGTGTGCTGGCTCTCGTGGTCCTCAGTAGGGTCAAGGTGCTTGTTGAATACATCCAGGAGGTCGGCGACCTTGGACGAGACGGCGGCTCTTTCATTGACACCAGTCGACTCGGAGGTGACCTTGTTGTACAAGTCGGCAATGCCGCTCTCGCTTAGCGCGTCAACGACGCGGGAGGTCTCGCGGGCGAGTCTGACACCATCGTAGATGTGAAGAGTAGGCATGAGGGCAGCCATCAGGGTAGCGAAGAGGGCCATGTGCTGAGTCTCGTACGCGCTGGAGCTGGCAACCAGACCGAGACCGAGCTCCTCGGCGGTGCGCAGAGCAGTGTCATAGTCGGAAACCAGGCCATTCGCGGCGTCGTAGTCGAGAGCCGCAACGTGGGCAACGAAGGGGGAGGCAACTCCGTACAGCAGGCTCAGCTGGTCAAGGGCGGCACGCAAGTTCCTCAAGCTCAGGGTAGGGGCGAGCAGGGTCTGAGGCAGGTGTCTCTTGGCCAGGTCGAAGTCTGGGCTGAAGATGTAGCCCAGCGCGAGGGCACCGGCACCGGTCCTGGTCTGGAGTTGGACAAGGTCTGTGGTCTCGCCGTGGATGTTCTTCTCCTGGGCCTCGGCCCAAGCCTTGGCAGCGACGTCGAGGTCGAAAGTCGGTGCGGAGTAGGAGAAGATCTTGTCGGACAGGAGGAAGGCGACCTGCTGGACGAGCAGCTGGGCTGTTACGTAGGTCGGTCCGGAGATGGAGGAGAGAGGCACAGGTTGGCCAAAAGGAAGGGTGGAAGAGACCTTCTTGACGGGGGCAACGGGGGCCGAGGACTTTGCGTCGAGAACGGCGGCAGAGCCGCTGCTCTCCTGTTGCTTGAACTGCATTTTGGGAGGTTGTCGAGACAGAAATTTGGGAGTAAACACAGCAAAGAAGAAACGATTAAAGACGGCCCAGTATAGACGGAGGACCAAAAGAAGGATCCTCACCACTCGCAAAAGAATGGTTGCTGTCAAACAATTGATTCACCAAGAGCAAGCAAAAAGCACTTGCGTCAACCTGAACGAAAGCTTCTTCGCTCTAGGAGGACCTTGGGATCGTAGGGTAAAGGAAAAGGTAGGTAAAAGACGACGGTATCTTCCCTAGATGAGAGACTCCGAGCAGGGTCCGAAGGATATAAGAAAATAATTTAAAAAGAGAAGACAAGGGAACTCGCCATAGCCGGCCTTACCTTGACTGCACCAGTCCTCTACGGCACATTACCTAGCAGACCTCTCAGCACAGTGGCACAGGGAACGTTGGACCCGGTCAAGATTGGCCCCAGCCATTGCTTATGCGCTGCTGCTGCCGTTCGTCGACGTCTCTTTTTTCCTATGTTCGCGTGCGAATCTCGGCGTTTGGAAATTGTTGAAGCTCGCAGAATTGCGACTAGGGGATAATTGCGCCATCGCGCGCCAATGAGAGCCGTGCAGGCATGTGCCGAAGCCCCACATTGCACCATTTTTGATCCACTAAAGGTCCCTCGGCCGGACAGTTGGCTTACCAAATCCGCGACTCGCCCTCAATTGCGTGCTCGACTCGACTCCTCCAGGTTCCGGAATTGCAAGCCTCAAGGCCGTCTTTGCCCCAGATTCTGCTTCCTCGGTGGCAATCTCGTCCCGTCTTTTCGCTGCCGGTGCCTTTTGTCCCCAGGCTATCGGTTCCCCGGCCGGTTCTCGGTGCGGTACCCGCTCGGCGACGGCATTCGCATCCGCCCCGATGATTTCACCACTTCCACCTCAAACCGCACCCCGTGGTGCCATGTAATGTTGTTGAAAAGGGCTCTATATCCTGATATTGAGGAATTGACTAGATGGCAATTTCGCCGTCATCATTCTGATGGCAGTCGAAATCCAACAATGTTCAAGATTTGTTTAGGATGATGTATGCTCACAAACGCCTGCGCATCCTCCGCGAACGGCCGTGAATCTTGCACGCTGGTTCTATTAGTTGGACCTATCCTAACTGACTACACTGGCGCTATCTGCTTTACCCTATGGATCGCCCCCCGTTTATCGGTTACTTGATACAGTGGTTAACGCTTGGGAACAAATCAATAAAAAAAAAGAAATAAAAAAGTTGCCAATCATGCGTTCTGAACGCCACGGGCTCGGAAGCCAAAACCCGGGATCTTGGTACGCAACGCAAGAGAGCTCAAAACAACGCTGATACTGCTGAGAGCCATTGCCAGGCTGGCCCAGACAGGGTCGAGCCGAATGTGCTCTCCAGCAGAGGTCGTAATGGGATACAAGCAGCCAGCAGCGATCGGGATGGCGAGGAGGTTGTAGATAACGGCCCAGCCAAAATTCACCTTGATCCGGCGGAAGACGGTTCGGCTCAGGTCAAGAAGTGTTACCACTGCCCGTAGATCGCTCGTGACGAGAACGAAGTCGGCACTCGAGATAGCCACATCGCTGCCGCTGCCGATGGCAATACCAACATCGGCCTTAGTCAGTGCAGGCGAATCATTGATGCCATCTCCAACCATGGCAACCGTGGCTCGATTTGTTGCGTGCTCGCGGGATTTTCCGACTCGCGCCTTGAGTACCCTCTGTAGGTACGTAATCTTGTCCGCCTTCTCCCAGGGAAGAACCTCGGCCAGCACGTTGTCAGGGTTAATGCCAACGCGCGAAGCCACAGCCTTCGCAGTGACCATGTTGTCACCAGAGAGCATCCAAACACGAGTGCCACGATCCTTGAGTGCGCGGATGATGGGAAACGCTTCGGGGCGGATGGGGTCCGAGATGGCCAGCGCTACCACGAGTGTCCATGGCGCATCGGCACCGGCTGTCATGGGCTTGATCGCAGCGAGAGCGACCGACTTGGCCTCGGTTTTCCATAGTTGAAGCTGGCCAGAAACTTCCTCGACGACTTCGACTTTGTAGTCACGCATGAGCGACTCATTGCCGACGATCATCTCGAAGAAATCTTCCGGCTTCTCTCCACGATTCTTCGCCTTGATGCCTTTGCCAGGTACTTCTTGGACATTATCCACCTCTGTCCATACTTCAGTCTGCGTCGTGCAATATGTTACGATGGCCTTGGCAACTGGATGACTGCTGTTTTCCTCGACTGCGCGCAAGGTGGCCAGGACCACATCGCTTTCCACGATGGTGTCTGCCATGTCCAGGAAGAGCTTGGCATCGGTGACCTTTGGCTCGCCACCAACAGTCAATGTGCCAGTTTTGTCAAAAACAACAACGTCGACTTTGCTTGCCTTTTCGAACGCCTCGCCACCTCCCTTTGCGAGGATGCCGTACTTCGCTGCGAGACCACCACCGACGAAAATGGCTGTCGGGGCTGCCAAAGCCAGACCGCAAGGGCAGGCCACAACGAAGACAGAAATAGCAAACTGTAATGCAAACGCAGCCCAGCCGCCTTGCTCGTTGATATGCCGTTTGTAGATCAAACCAGCATAACCGAGAACCATCCAGGTGAGCCAAGTTAGCACTGCGATGAGGGTGATGACGGGAACAAAGTAGGCCGTCAGCCTGTCTGCGATGCGTTCCATCGGTGCTCTCTTCGTTTGGCCCTCGCGGACAATTGAGACGATTCTGTCGAGCATAGAAGCACCCGCAGCGCCCGTGATGCGTACCTGAAGGGCGGAATCCTTGTTGACCGTACCAGCGTGGACTTCATCCCCTGGAACCTTCTTGATGAGACGAGACTCGCCCGTCAAGCTTGATTCATCGAAGCTGCTTTCGCCTTCCACCACCACGCCATCCGCGGCAGGCGAAGCCCCATGTGGCACACGAATGACATCGCCGTACTCAAGCATGTCGACACCGACAACCGAATCCGTAGTCTTGCCAACAGAGTCGTTCGTAATGAGAGTAGCAGTCGTAGGTCTCAGCTTGCCCAGCGCCTCCACTGCATCCCCCGTCCTTGACTTGCTGTATGCCTCAATAAGACGACCGAGGAGCAAGAACAAAGTCAAGAAAACGACAGAGTCGAAGTAAAATTGAGTGTCGTCAATCTTGACCGGTTTTGTGATCCCAGCCGATATCATTTGACAGATAGACGAAACGTAGGCGATGGTAGTGCCCAGCGACATAAGCATGTTCATACTTCCAAACTTGTAGAAACGTCGAAGAATAGGTGTCTTACTGCCGGGACGCCACAAATTTGTAATCTCCTTTATCGCTCTTGTATGGAAAACGTCCGCACCAAAGAAGTAAACCGGCGTGGCCAGGATGAACAGCGCGACCTGTGCCCGGTTGATGCCAGAAACCCACGGCTCCATGAGGTAGTGTTTTCCATAATCCGCGTCATTGACAAGGCTCATGTACACAATACCAATGACAAAGGTCGGAATGCCAATCAGAAACGTGAGGTAAATTCTCCTGAGAAGCTGCTGCTGATGCTTTCTCGTGATGAGCTTGGAACGCTCTTCTAGGCTGGGTGAATGGTAGATTGATGCTCTGAACGCAGGGTCTGCGGCGTCAATAGCGGACAGAATCTGTCGGATGGTAAACGATGGCGCTTCAGGCGTGTACTTGACGGTAACGATGGGTTTCTGGGGCGTGGGGTCTGCGATGACCTTGACGCGCTTGAATGATCTCAGCGAATGCGAAACTCGGCCGGGGCAGTGCTGGCAGTAGAGACCTTGAACCGAGATCTGAACTGTGCGTTCCTGGGCACCTTTTTGCTCGGTTTTGAGGGTCGAAACACTATCCAATGTCGCGTCGTACCCCATGTCCTCGATTGCTTCGACGATCTCGTCTTGTTTGCCCTCTACCGTAAAGTCAATGGTAGCGCTGTTCGTCACCAGGTTCACCACGACATTGGAAACCCATTCCTTCTTGGTCAATTGCTCGGTAATGGTATTGGCGCATGCGGCGCAGGTCATACCACCGACAGCTACCGTGGCCCTCCATGAAGTGGCCTCGGGAGTCTCATCTTGACTGATGCCGGCAACGCTGTCCAGGTGAGCGTCGTAGCCCATATCTTCAATTGTCTCGACGATGTCGTCTTGTTTTCCCTCCACGGTGAAATCGACGGTAGCGCTATTGGCTACCAGATTGACAACCACATTCGAGATATAGTCTTTTTTGCCGAGCTGCTCCGTAATTGCATTACTGCAGGACGCACACGTCATTCCTCCGATGGAAAGTGTTGCTCTCCACTGGCTTGGCGTTTCGGTGCCTGACTCTCTGCGCATATCGCTACTGCTGCCGTTGTCTGGCAGATACTCGTGCACAAGTGACTGACAAGAGCCATGTGGGGTGGATTCCTCGGACTCGCGGCATTGTTTGCAGTTCAAGAGGTGAGCCCGCCGTTGAGCTGGTGATTCAGTTGGTGGCCAGGTGGTCGAGTCTATCACACCAAAAGCGTCTTGGCCCTGGATTGCCACGTCCAAATCACTGCTGGTAGCAGCCGTGGTGGTCACACCGCTGATTTCGAAGCCAGCATCCTGTAGTGCCTTCGCCATGGAGCGGATGGTGATTTCGGGGGTGTCGGTGTGCCTGTGTTCAACAGTGACGACTGAAGTAACAACGTTGGGTGACACCCAGATCACGTCGCGGCTGCAAGACTCTTTGAGAGCCTGTTGAATCGATGACACGCATGATGGGCAGTGAAGGTTGGCAAGCAGGAATGAGGTGGTGATGCGGGGATTCATGGTTGCTCCCGTAACAGTTGCCGTTGTCCGTAGTCTTCCCCTCGACTGGCGCCTCTTAGGTTGGTGAATTCCTCTGGGCATTTGCCCGACGGTGTCCTCTAAAAAAGCTGGCGTTTCTCCGTCCAAGGAGTCCTCGACTTCTTGGTGCGTAAGTGATATGGAGATAGATTTGACGAGTATCACGAGGAAAATCGAGGAACAAAGATAGGCCCGACGGATTGTGGAAGTTCCAGGTTGCGACGGAAAGCCGAGTTAGGTTTGGGAAGGAAGGACACCCATGGTTTTATTTACTGCGTGCCACTTAGGAACATCTGATTTTTTCATTCCGCGGCAATTGTGCTGCCTTTGCAATGTCGACCAGATTACCCCTTGCCTCTTTTGGGTGCGCGTTTTGTGCGGTGCAGATTTTTTGTCAGTCGCTGACCGAAGTTGCCTCCTTTTGCACAGTCGGCACACTGTCATCTTGTGGTGACAGAGCACTGTGTTTACACTGTCCCTGCCGCAGAAAAAGCGCAGATTGTGACGTAATCCGCTCATTATGGGTCCGTCCAGGTTTCATTTGGGTGCCTCGAGGGATGCGCTGATAGGCCAAAGCAACGCGCTTGGATCTAGAATCAACATCAATTTTCCAACAACAACTTTCTCTTCAGCCCTTCAACCACGCTGTTGGAATCATCTTAGTGAATGCCCACCATGTCCTCCGCTCGTTATTGGAGGAGGAGTCAAATCCACCATCCGCGTCTGCGGCGTCTGCAGCGTTTCCCCGCATTGCGCTAGCCGCTAGCTGCAGCGTGATCCACGCTTCTGCAGCATTTCTAAGCGCATGTCCAGCTCTTATTGATCGATACAGCATGCCATTAATTAAATCCGATCTTATCGTCTCTTCTGTCCTCTCGACCCCTGTCTCGTACCTGTCGATCTATCCCTCTATATACTAAGGTTTAACAGACCGGTAGGCAACGTCTTAACTAAAGACCAGGGAGCTCCTACCACAAGCTCTAATTTCAGGCCTAAAGTAGTTGGAGATCACCTTGGATGCTCGATACAGCAACGGCCTCCTGCTAGTTACTGTGGCCTCAGAGCAGGGTAATGTTGGTGACCTCGAACGCTCCAATGGTTGTCAATTCGATTTGATGGTTACCTCGGAGTGGGAGCCAGAATCAGAGGCCTCTCAGATGGGGCGATGATGGGATTCGTGCCAAGATGTGTGTGTATTGTATATGAACTAAACTAAGCTAAGGCTAGCCAGGGAGCTTTTTGGTTGGGGTCTTGGGCTTAGCGTGGTTTCGGGTTCTCTCCGGGGCTCACCACCCCAAATCTCCCCACTCCACACAGATACTACCTTGTTGATTTTAACGTGGCGTTGATGCCGAAGTTAAAAGCCGCATGATCCAGGATGTAGTACGTTCGTTATTACTCAAATATACGAGCGAGGATAACGGACAGCCAGCGACGACAACGGCAAGAACAACAACGACGATGCTATCGTTGACAAGGGCATGGTCGGAAAGTGGTAATATCTTCAGCGACGGTTGAATGATGCAGAGAACAGGCTGGAATGCAATCTGCTTGTTATCCATCTCGTATGACTCTGACTCAACGCGTGACATCGACAGGCAGACTGTGTCGAAGACATCGGACCAGCGCTTGGGCTTGCAATGCTTGTGTCAAGAGCGCAACTCCTGGTCTTCTGTTTCGATACCTTTCTCCTTCTTTTTCGGACGATTCCCACGTTTTCGATAGCCCTCGGCCTCTGTATGGGCACTGGTGCCCGTTCAACGGCCCTGTCGGCACGTGTGTCCGCAGTTGTGGCCGAGCTGACAACAACTTCACCAAATCCCTCGTCCACCTGAGCCGTCTCGCATTTTGGTGACATGCCAACCCGTTCGTCGGTCTTGTAGATGACCCGAAGACACGTAATGCCGTCGGACATGCTCAGTGGTCAGAAAGCGAGTTCGCCTACGCCAAGACCTCGCATTCATGTTGCGGAAGTGCGACTAGACTGTCGAATCGCCTCTGTCAAACGGATCGAGGCTGAGATGGGCGCAGCAGGCTCTCATCGTTTGCTAGGGTGCCAATGCCTCGACGTAATCAATTAGGCGTAAGTCGCATCGCTTCAGTTTTTACCCAAAACCCACGAACGATTGGTCCAAGTCACACAGTCAACCCAACTAATGACTTCTTCGACATTCATGGGTTCGCCCAGCCGGAGGTCTCGGGTTCGCGTCGTGGGCTTGGCAGCCTGTGGGCGAACAGACAGGGATGAGATCACTTGATCTTGGTTCTAAGCACTCTGCCGAGGCCCGTGTCTACCAACACGGGAGCGATGACCTGATACCTAATACCTAATGGCAGCAGTGCATCACCCTACAGCGGCGAATCTCGCTGACAGGCACTCGGCCTGCCGCTAGCCTTGAAATAGGATGTCTTGTGCATTTGACTGAGGACCAGTGGGCTGTCATTGGCAATTGGAGAGCAACCGCATTATCCGACCGTTGATCTGGCCCGACCTTGTGACTCACGTCCCAGCCCCTCGCCGAGCCGGCCTTCAGACCCACCCCGAACCCGACCACCGGCCACAGGGTCCCGTCCGTCCTGGCCAACATGAAGCGCGCACACTGCCATTCACGTACACGTCAGACATGGCCTTCGAATCACGACCGCATGTAAACATGCCCTCGGACACACACGCGACAAAACAACAATAACTTCCATCAGTTATGAATGGGATTTCCCGACATATGCATCACGATCCGGCGTGAGGTCGGAGCCTAGATCCATCCTGCTTCCTGATGCCGCCCCCAGCCACATCCTTCAACGAACCGCACGCCCGGCAACGTCCACGCACGCCCTTCGATCGGTTGACCGACATTTCCTAAACACGACTACGACCAATACGGGCTTGCGATAACCACCGGTCCAAATCACAAGGATGCGCGCTGCGTCTTCTTTTCTACAACAAGCACGACCTTGTCATCCAGCCTGACGGTGTACAAGACGTTTCCCCCCTCTCCAACCCCTCCTTTGCTCGTCCAGATACGTGTACTGTCGCTGACAAGCAGATCCCCGCCATCAGCCTTCTAACTTTCCAAGCCCGACCACATCTAGACGTCACTATTTGGACCCCTAAACCTGTGTGAGGCGTTCTGCATGCTGCATTCCGCAACTCTCTGCGGTCGCCCAAACGCCATGCATGGAGATGCCCACCAAAGTCCTCCTCCCTTCGAACGGTGACGATGGAACGTTTGAGGCCATACATACTTTTGCAAAACACGAAGACGAGCGAACATTTCCCGAGAATTCCCCCAGTGCAGTGAAACCCCGACGTCACGATCCGCATTCCGGCCGATCACGACCCAAAAAAAAAAAAAAAAAAAAAAACCTACGAAAAGAAATCTCCGGAGAACCAATCAAAGACAAATGACAACATGAACCGTAAGTTGCTTCCCGGGAACCCCCGTAGCACACACACCCCCCCTCTCCAATCCGGTCCGGAACCAACAACCTAGAGTCCCGACCTTCGGAGAGACCCTTTTCAGAAAAAGCCAATACATAGCCATGATCAAGCTACGGTTATGTGTCAACGTGTCAATGCGAAAGAAAAAAAAATTGTAGGGGGCGGCGTGCGTCTGGGCGCAGCAGGCGGCACTTGAGAAAGTCGTTTGTTTGCGCGTCCGGATTGCTGGGAAAATCCAGATCGATCCCCCAACGGACGGATGCGAACCGCTAAAGCAACCGCTGAATCTGGACAAATGTCTCTCATCGCAAATCTGGGCGCAGAGCGGCCGTACCGAGCCAAGACAAAAAATTAAATGAAGTGTTAATATAGACCGCCTAGCAAAGCCTCACCCAATTACCCGGCCACAACTGATAGAAATCGCTTTTTCTATTAACCACTTGCGAGCGAAGCGCGAAAAAGGGGCGGGGGGAGCCCTTCCCGCCGCGACCGTTCATCCCCGATGACCCTACCTCTCGTTTGCGAAGAAAAACCCAAGACGCCATCACTCGCAAAAGTCGTAGAAAAAATCGGATTAATTCAAACTGTGATCCGCCTTGCTTTTCGCATCTCCTCTCCCGCCTCCTCCTCTTGGTAACCTCTATGTCCGGAAAAAAAGACCGGGTGCCGAATGATGAATGAAAACTTAGCAGTGGTTACTGACTACTGTGACGATTTTGATCAAAACCTT
Source organism: Colletotrichum neosansevieriae (assembly GCA_036785495.1). Taxonomy (NCBI): domain Eukaryota; kingdom Fungi; phylum Ascomycota; class Sordariomycetes; order Glomerellales; family Glomerellaceae; genus Colletotrichum; species Colletotrichum neosansevieriae. Next base: position 131,347 of record JAVHLV010000061.1, on the reverse strand, counting down.
GAACTGGAAGAGACTCAGAATTAGCCATGGGGACTCCGTGAACCTCGATAGTTCGTTCCTCCTCCTCCTCTTCTCCCCGGGTCATCCGCTCAACCCTTGCAACCTATGATGTTGTAAGGTTACAAGAACCCGGCGGACCCGATTCATGTACGGGGGGTGGGACTGCGAATCATAAAATGGGGCAACAAAGTTTGAATGTAGTCGTGAGGCGTGAGGCGGGCGGGCGTGCGGGCGGAGGAGCTGTGGTAGACACTGCAACTCTCAACACAGTCCTCAACACAGTCATCATCATCGTCGTCAATCACCACGGTACAGCACCATCAAACCGAATGCATGAGAGGGCATCACGAGTGCAGGCTCCCACCCAGAATTAAACGGAAGGAAACACCCAAAAAAAAAAAAAAAAAAAAACTCCTGATATCTACAAGTGACAATCGAGGTTGAGAAACTGCGTAGATGACCCTCCTATCCTCGCTTCGGTCATAGCAATGTCTCGCATGTGAAGCTGAATGCAAACCCCCCTCCTAACCACCCCCACACCGCTGGCTGCATCCAACGTCACGAGGTGTCGGATCGCGAGTGCACTAGGGCCAACCGTTCTAGAACCGCGACACCTGCAAGCGGGATGGACGAGGTGGTGAGGACGGGAGAGCCTCTACGAAACCACCAACTGGGCCACTCATAGTACATGTGCGCGAACAGCAACAGGATGTTTGGAAACGGGACATTTGCCCGTGCTTTCTTTGGGTGGTTCTCGAAAAGTAAACTTCTGGCAACCACCTCGTGCATCTGACTATGGTATTGTCGCTCCGACTTTGCGGTAGCTTTGCCAATCGTAGTATCTCCAGGCAATCCTCGGCCATGCGGGATGCCAAACAACCTGATAAGTGTGAAAGAAACGATCCAAGAATTTCGTCAAGATCCGCCCCCAACACCGTTTCATATATGCAAAATGCCCCGAGGATGCTCTATCCTCAATCCGTGTTCCATGTACCAATCCATTACCCAACGCCCTCGGGATAAACAAGTCTGTCCTTCCATGAATCTCTCTATGAGGCAAATCCAACACCATGCTTTTTTTCGGGGTGACTCGAAGCAGAGAAAAATGTAAGAGAAACCACAGGCCGTACAAAGGAAAAAAACTGATCGATGCCGCGGTCTACCGCACTGTTACGGCACCGCCGAACACGCGACCCCACATGCCACGGCCCATGCGTGCCCGCTTCGCCTTGGTACCGTCTTGCTGATCGCGGAGGTCCTCAGTGCTGATTTCATACGGAAGAAGAGGCTTTCGCTTCGGCAATGTTGATGCGGGATGCTCGATGTGCACCTCGACCGGTGACTCGTACAAGCTACCATTAGGAACATACATGTACGGCTCTTCGGCGGGGTTGTCGAGAGGTGTGGTGGCGCGAGACTGAGACCGGCTTGAAGCGACAGAAGGCGCGTAGGAGCTGATGGAGCTGCCATAGCTGCTGCTGTAGCAAAGGCCTGGTGGTGTGATGGAAGAAGCGCCACTGTATGTGCGGGAGTGGTCGGGCGTCTCTTGTCGTGAGCGGGAGCTGGCGCGAGAAGATGGCGGACTGGGGTAGGCCTGCATGCTGTACATCTCTTCCTGCCTCTTGCGCATCTCCTCCTCCTTCTGGCGGCGGCGAGCAATGCGGCGAGCGTGTTTGGCCTCAATCTCCTGGCGGATGGGATCGAGGAAGGGGTCAAGCTCCCTATAAAGGTCCTCCTCAGAGATCCTCAAATCCCAGTCCAGGAGGAACAGAAGCTGCTTCTCCATCAGGTTGACCTCTGTCCTGCTGAAGCCAAAGTTGGAGAGGTCGTTGTTGACGTGGCTGTAGGTAGCCCAGTGCTTGTTCTTTGGTGAGCTGTCATTGAGGTACTTGGCAGTCAGAATGAGGGCGGCAAGGAAGATGCGGTGGGTGGTGCATCGGAGACCGCGAGCCATGGGTTGAAGGCGTGACTTAAGCCTGGTGAGGTAGACAAGTGTTGACATGAGTGTGGGGACCTGGACGTTGGAGGAAACCACGAGCTGTGTAATGAAGGCCTCAAGGGTAGGTAAGTCGCTATCTTCGGATCGAACAGCACGGGGTTCGGGTGTCCTTGGTGGTGTCGGGGGAAGCTGCTGTTGACGACAGGCCTCGGCAGAGGCGGGGGGCATCAGGGCACTGTCGCAGGCGATAACATTGTAGGCAGCGCCGGCGAGATAAGAGATCATCGATTTGCCAACAGGTTGATAGACGAAGTGGTCGAGGGCGGCAGCGTTAAGCTCGGCCTTGGTGAGATGTGACCTTGACTCCATTGTGTCTGTGTGTGTGTGATGGTTGATGGTGGTGGTGGTTGGTGATGGAGTCGTGGTTGTCGTAGGGGTCCTTGGGCGAAGGAAGCGTCCCTTTTGTTGAAGTCGTGGAGAGTGACGAAATAAGGGAAACCGAACAAGAATCGGTAAAGGCAGGCTGGGCTGATATATTAGACGAAAAGGAGGGTACCAGTGTGGTGTGCGGCGAGTTCATGTGCCTCGTCGCAAGTGACGGGGCCGGGCTTCTGGGGATAGACCTGGGAACTGAGGGATGCGGGCAGCTCGTCGTCAGTGGGTGACGTGCGGTCCACGAGGCTGAGTGGGCGGGTTGTCAGGGGGGTACTAGTCAGTGCTAGCGGTAGTAGAGGGTTAGAATTTTAGGGGGGTCTCAGCAGGACGCCGACGGAAGTGCCTGCTGGGGCTTGGATGCTTGGGGTGGGCTGGAATGCTGTAGATCCCAGGGGTGCAGGGGTGTGGATGGCGTGCAAGGGGGGGAGGGCGTGCTTGGGTATGGCGGCAGGGGTGTTTGGTTTTGGGGGGTGTGAGAGATGGCCGCGGAGAGAGGGTGTGATGCTAACGGCGAAGACGGAGAGGAAGCGAGGTCGCAGGTGGCGGACTGGCCGGCCGGGGTCTGGATTTCGCGGGATGCAGCGTCGGTGCGGGTGCAGCGAACAAGTTGCAGCTTTTGCTTGTCGTTCTTGATTAACCTCGACAAGTGGAGTGTGGCGCAACACTCTCCGAGCTCTGGTTCAGGTATGCCCAGATTAAATCGATGTTATGGCTGTGATGAACTCTCGATTGTGAATGTCGAGAGAAATCCTGATGGGTTGGGGGAATATGACAAGACGTGAGTGATTGACTCTGGCAAATGCTGTCGGGGACTGTTCGGCGATGACGGCGAGCGAGTGGCAACTTGTGGTTTCCCAGAGTAGAAAAACCGCGAAAAGAGCGAGGATTGCGAACGCCAGCGACGATGGCAGCGTAGAGATCACAGGACACGGAGGTTTCCTGGAGCTCTGGAAGCAGAGATGGTTGACAATTGTTGCAATAGACGACAATGACAGCCAAGGGCAAAGAAAGTCCCGAGTTTCTGGAAAGTATTCGGTGCTCTGTGACGAATGGAGGAAAGACGTCGAGTTTTGAATGCTGCAAACGGACAAGATATCCGAGTCACGCCCGCCAAGTACTTGGTGACTTGGTGAAGTTGCGTGTGAGGTGAAGGCGTCAAGTAAAACGACCAGGCGAGTCAGGGGACGGCGGTTTGGGTTTGGGGGAACAGGCCACGGCCGCGATGTAATGATTTCTGAACGTCTAGGGCAAATTAAGCCGCCTGACAGTGATTTTGAGTTGGGTCGGATTGATTGATTGACGCTTGGATCGTGCACCCACGTCGGACAGCGGATGGCAGACAAGTGGATGAACTGGACCTCTGAAGCGACAAAGCGGCAGAGCGGGTGGGATGCGTTGCGAGGATCGCGGTGAAAAACGGGTAATTAGAGGGACTCGAAGCAGCAATGGCCAAGAGCTTTCAAGTAGTTCAAAGCTTCCGAACCCGCGGACGGCGTTAGACGAGTGTCGATTATTGATTAATTGTTCTTGAGGTCGCGGGGCGGAAGTCGTGTAAGCCAGCCAACAGATTGAAGATGTCGTGCTGACTGGGCTTAATTCGGCCGGGATCCGAAGGCCGGAAACGTGAAGCAAGTTGAAGACGGAGAAATGATTGTCTGTCTCGATTCGGGTCTTGGAGCCAGATTCAAGAGTTTGTCCGGCCAATAATGTGGTCGTGTGTCGCCGGTAGATGGGTAGAATAGCCTCCAACTGTATTGTTCAGACGTCAAGCATCCGGCGATTGGCGGGATGGACCTGGATTGAGTCTTTGGATGCAACGCGAATCAGAGTCGACAACTAGGAAGAGTGACGATGACGGCGATGCGGTAGGGTTCGGCAAGATCCAAAGCTGGGCGCAAAGCGAACCGGGAACGAGGCGTTGGCAATGCGCTTTCCCGAAGTGAAGCCGCTTTCCCTGCCTTCGTAGCAAGAAGACGATGCCCACGGCGGTCGGTGCGGGGTGCTGAAGCAAGCTGGATCCCGTAGGGATCGAGAGTATGGGGTACGGAGACTTGAGACCAAAAAGGCCTGGAGAGCAGGGTATTCGGTACTTGAGGTACGGAGGTGTAGAGTCTGGGCAGTTGGGCGCTGAGGCGGTGCAGGCTGCTTGCTGCGAATGAGGTGCCGGAAGCAGGGGTTGACCAGGTTTGCGACCGACTTTGACAGGATGTCGACTGAACACGCTTTCTGCTGGTCGAAGGTCGAGGCTCTCGGGCAGAATTGAAGGTGGAAGTAACACGAGGGCAGGGTGTCAATCGAGATTCGGCTCTGAATTTTGTTGGCTGCCGAAGAGATGCTCAACACGGAGAAAAGTGTGTACCCGTTGATATTATGCGATGCGCCTCGGGCGGAATGGATGCAGATAAAGCACCGAAAAAGCCCAGCAAGAAGCGGTGATGTTGCCGATGTTTGAGGATGATGGAAGAGGTTGAGTGATGAAATGGTGCAGGCCTCGCTGAATTTTAATTCAGACTTGACAGGGCGGCTTCACAATGAATCTGACAGATATCGAAAATGCAATCGATAGATGCAAGAACAAGTCGAAAAAGCCTTGGCTAGGTCGATAGTTGACAGGCCACGGCCACAGCAGGTGCAACTGTTCGAGCAGGCGCGAATGTGGTGGTGACTGAAGGAAGGCGCTACCGAGTTAGAGCAGTGGGTGGGGCCCAGGGCAAAAAGGTCGGCGGTTGGAATGAACTCCAATAGCGCAGACGTCAGGAAGGAAGAATTATCCCAGGGAACAAAAGATCCGAGGCAAGGGTTCCTTCAAATGAGAGGAATAACAAACAATAGAGCAAAGTCTAGAAAAAAAAGTTTGAATAGATTCGAATCACTTCGCTTCGTATTACCAGACCGGCTGTTGTTGTTGTTGTTGTTGATGTTATTGTTATTGACGCGAGTGAATCGTCCGGGGTCGATGTCTCAGCAGAGAGGTACCACGGTATCGGTGTCGTCAACAGGCGAAAAAGAAAGTCGGGCGTCGTATTCAATACAACAACCCTCGAATACCGGTGACGATGGAGATGATTTGAGATGCGAGAATCAAGGTCCTGAGAAGAGACTGGATTCGGGATGAGGGAGGAGGACACAGGGATGAAATACACGACCAGAGGCGCCGAGCGTTAGGGATGGATTGGACGGCTCCGTGAAAGTGATATTGATATATTTACTTTTCCGAGCCTGGCCAAGACTTCGCCGGATCCCCGGCCAGGGCCAGAGCCATAGCCAGGCCAAGCCGAAGACCAAATCAAGAATATCCGTATCGTACATTAGCTTCATTACCTACGAAGCGACTGTTTGTTAGGCAAGGCGATGAGCATATGCGCCTGCACATCCCGTCTTGACTGAGTGTCTCACGAAGCCCGTTGACTGGCCATCGCCGCTCCGTTGGGCCTCCGTCATCCCCGTCGTTTATCTTCCCGCTGCAGGCCTGAGTCCTGACCGAGCTCACAACAGCTGAGCCAGTGGTTGTAGAAACACCAAGACACGATCCCACAAACAAGGGCCCATGTCTTCCAAAACGAGCACGAGCATAAGCTCGCTGGGAACTGGAAGCTGGAGCATTACGTCCATATCCACCTAAGGTAAGGTACCCAAGAACTTGCAGAAGGAAATCCATCATCATCGAGGTCTCCACCATCCCAGCCATTCGTCGGTTGCTTCCCGGGCTGATTGGCTGTAGGTCGAGCTGGCAGAGTTGCTTCTTGCCATCTGACTGGCCAACGCCGCTGCACACACCTGTGACGCACATCAACCTCCGCAGACGGTACGTACCTCTCCAGCTGGACCCGTCATCGCGCACCTTCTTTACTGTCCCTTGCCTCTCGCCAACCATTTTCTTTACCACCATCCAATTACCCGCCGCGGAAGGGAGTCATCAACCGCCAGCAAAGCACCAAGAAAAGGATCAACCAAAGCAAAGCTACGCACGTCAGCTTCCTTTCCCCGGCCTGTCAGGGGACCCTTGGACACGATCATTGCGCGCGGCTCATTGGTGGCCGCGTCCTACGTTGAACAGACAGATGAAACAAGCGATGGACAGCTTTGTTGTGAGCTCTCTGCCAATCGATTCGCCCTCAATCACTACAAGAGAGGAAACCATGCTGGTCCATCCGCTCCATGAACTCGAACTCGCATCCGCGTTGGCGACTCGACAAGACACCGGCCCAATGGGCGTCGGCCATCAAACGACGGAAAACGGGGGCCACTGTTATTCTTGCTGTCGCCTCCCTTCATGAAACAGCGTGTCGACACTTGCCTGTCGAGGCGCGGTGCCATCCCGCTTCTGGCACCATATCGCGTGGTTCTCGACCGCTGAAGCTGAGATCAATCGTCCGGCCCGCGTCGCGACCGTCCTGTGCTGACCTGACGCCGACACGCCGCCGTCTTTCTCCGCCGCCTGCACGCCTCCGCGACTCATCTTATTTCGAGTCGGCCTATCGTGCTACCGCTGCCACTGCACCTTGCTAGCTTTACCACTGCCTCTGTCTTTGGTTGCTTAACCGGCCTGCGTCTGGATACGTCTCTGCTATCCGCCTGCATTCATCGTCTTCGCTGCCCGCTGCAATTAGCAGTAATATCAGCTCGCATCCAGTTTCGATGCACCGTCACAAGTGATCAACAAACAAACGCCATGCTTGCGTTTCGTTGCTTCTTCTTCCCCCCTGGCCTGCAGTCTGGATGGCCGTGGTGGTCCGCAAGACAAAGCTAGGTGCCTGCATATGGCGGCGACCATCCAAGGCTTCATCAGGTTTACCAGCTGGAAAAGGTCGTCATGTCATTCTGAGAAAGCCATGGTCAGTAAAGTTTGGAGAGCCTCTAAGACCAACGCCCGCCTTACAGGGGAGTCGAACAAAACGAACACCACTCACAGCGTGAGCGCGCCCGCTGACCTGCGCCACGCCACCACCAATCAGGGCGGGTCGTTACTCTTGCCGTAGGCCATGGCAAATCATGATGTCCATCCTAGCTTGCATAACAGTTCAGTGGCAGCAATAAAAACCGCCGGAATAGGTGAAGCGTTTGGTGGTGTTCGTGAAACGAAACACCCAACGCCATCGAGACGCTCTGAGACACTTGCTGGAGTTTTGCGTCCTTCTACCAGCTTACCCGTTGGACAAGCACACGACGCACCAATGCCCCTCCAGCATTCTCAGGAATGGCCTACCATTAGCTTCGAGGATCAAGACTTCAGCCCAGTCCAGCCCGCTCTGTATCTGGACGAACTTACAAATTCGTTCCTAGTGTGCGCCTTTGTCGGGCATTTCAGTCATCAGCAGGAATCCCCAGTCCCTTCAGCGCATCGTGGCTTTTTCTTCTTAAGGGGTGAGGGAACCGTTTCTCAAGTGGCTTCGCCAATGCGAAGTCACTCCAACATCCCAAACAGACTTTCCAAGTCAGCCGAAATCCTCCACATGGCTGGATGCTCGTCCAATCCTCTCACTTCGTCGACAACTCTGCACTAGCCTCGAGTTTGTCGGCGAATACTCCCAACCAATCACTTCATCTACTTTACACACAGCCAACGTTGAGATTAGGCCATACGCCTTTGCCATAACGGGTTACGGATACACTACATTGAGCCGTCATCGCAGGACGCGGGCTCTGTCAATGCTGTCGACAGGCTCAACCTCGCCAATCAGACCAGAACTCAAAGTTTCGATTTTGCATGATTGATCGCTCCCTTCCCGCAATTGGCAAGATACTGTGCCATTCCGGGACAGGGAAGGAGCTCGTCGTCCGTTCGCTTTTTGCTCTCTCTCTCACTGCGAAGAACACCCCCCATGCTAATCCCTCATCTTCATGCACCAACTGTTACTCCCGTCCTCTGAGGTAGATCAGTCCCCACGTGACGGTTTCATGTGCCTACCAATTCATTCCGAAGTGAATGCATCCCTTTTTGCTAGAGGCTCGACGTGTCCAAATCGCCTCTAGGGCACTCACTCTATCCCCTATCCCCCCCTCTAGCTTTCGGATCGGGGACCGACGCCAGAGCGCAGGGTAAGGATCGAGAATGCGGAGGGCTAGGAGAGCTAACGCAAGCACTGTCAAACAGCCCCATCAACCGCGACCCTCTACTATCGAGGTCGTCGAACTATACAGCACCTGTGCGGAATTCTGTCGTCTGAACCTTACCCCCTTGACAGCCAAAAGACACAAGCGACAGAGACCGGATGGCAGCTGACAAAAGGTCAACGACACAATCAACTGCCACATGCTCGAGCCCTATGGCCCGCGGCGTCGATAGCTCCGCGCCATGGCTCTTCGCAAAATGACCTCCTACCTCCTGCGACGGTGGCTTTACCGCAAGCCGCGGACCCCCAACCACTTTGCCCAATGTGTCAGGCGCGCTAGTCTATGTAGATAGTCTCTGCACCAGCTCGCCCTTTCAATGCCCGCATCACCACCATGGCCCCAGATGGTCATGTCCTCGAGATGCCAACCTTTGCCTATTGCGGCGTTATCTGTTCAACTGCTTGTTTGGGATGTCCCTTCATCGGACAACTCATATCGGCAGGAGGGTGCTAACATCAGCCACCATGCATCAGGTGCTTGCATAGCGCAGTGCTATTACACTAAGGATTTCTGTAGCAGACAAACTCCCCGGCCGAGTTCGAGTCCCCCCCCCCCCCCCCCTGGATGGCGCAACCGATCTGCACAACGTGTTTTGCAGCCTCGGCGGAGACAGAAACCAAAGACTACTGTGGCTTGACCCATCGAGCGTATCGTGGCAGGTGCATCATCGACAGTCGGTAATGAGCTCCGTACTCAGGGGCCCCGTCAATGGAGGCGAGAGTGTGAGTGCTACTGGACTCCAGACTCTTCATGCAAAAGTCAGCCGTCGCAGGAGTACAGGCATCGCAACCTATCAACCCATCATGCCAAACTCATGCTCGTTCCCTGCGACATCCTCAATTCTTGCAGCTCACGTTGCATCCAGGGCCAGCGCAGAGAATTTCTATAGTCCTCTCGTTCAATCGTCCAAGCATCTAACCCTCCATCCATCTGTCTAGACCGTCTCGGCATCCGCCCGAATTCCTTACCGCCTCCCTCTGCCCTCTTAGTAACCTTTATGTCCGAAAAGAGCGGGGTCTTTTCCACGCCAAATAATAAATAAAAACTTAGTAGTAGTTACTAACTACTATGATAATTTAAAGCAAAACCTTAAACTAGAAGCTTAGAATAAGCTATAAAATACTATAAACCTTAATAGGTATACCTTAATAGATAATTTAAAGTTATAAAAATAATCTTTAAAGTGCTCTATTTAAGTATAGTAGTAAATCTATAAGTATTTCCTATTAATCTAAAACTAAACTACTAAGATACCTTAATATCTATTTCTTATAAATATCCTTATTATAATAAATTGCTCTAAGTATTAAAAAAACTACTAGTATAATAAGCCTCTTTATACCACTCTATTTAAAAAGCAGAGATAGTTCTATCTCTTAGTAATTAAGATTATATAATAATAAAAATACCTTAAAAAGTAATAACTTTAACTAATTTATAAAATTAAAATAAGAATTAAAAATATTATATAGCTAGCCTCTGAGAATATAGCTAAAGTTAATTAGTTATATAATAAGTAGTATACTAAGTTTTTTAAAGTGCTAAAAAAGCAGATTATAAAGTAGGAGATAGGGCAAGGATGCTGGATTATCAGGGGCAAGGACATATACTTCCAGCTCTAAAACATTCCACATATTGGTGTTCCACAAATTGTCCCTCTGCCCTCTCTTTAACGACTCCCGCCGGGCTCCATCGCCTTCTCCTCAAACTTGGTCTCCACATAATACCGGGAGGCCTTCCCGCTTCGGTCCTGGTGCGTCGGAGACCACTCCGACAAGATCTCATTCAGGCGCCGTGATTGGCCGGAGACGCCTTGAAACCAAACACCCTCTTGACAGGCCAACTCGCCAATCGCAGGCCATACGAGGTGGCTATGTCGCGAGACAACATGTGGCTAATGCCGCCGGTGGCTGCTCAGGAGACCCAAAGACTCGGGAACCCCTTTGACAAGAGCAAAAATTGTGGTTAATTGCAACCCTCAGCGTCGTGCTGGTCCGAGGCGAAGTCCAGCTTTGGTCATCAGAGCCGAAATCAGACATGCAATATGGATCAATCACGGAGATGTTCGTGATGCGAATTTACGACTTCATGCATCCGTTCAGAGAGACGAACCGGTTTTGGTGCGATGCCCCTTGGCCGTTCGGCTCGTGCCAGCTGATTCGGGGCATGCCCATGCTGGCAACCCTGGTCGTACCTCTGTACCCCGCATAGACAGCGTCCCTCCTTGTTGTCCAAAGATCCACGCCCCCCTTCCCCTTGCGCCATCGGTCTTTTCGCGCATTCCAATTCGTTGCACAGGGACCCTAAGGTGTGGCGCGTGCGCTCTCAACCTGTCATCCCATCGCTGATCGACGGCCTCGGTGCAGGGAGTCAGTTGATCGACAATTGTCCCGATCACGCTCATCCAGGGGTCGCGCTGCCCTGCATTGTGTCCCTTGTTCGTCCTTGCCCTGCTGAAAATTCCAGGGCATATCGCATTCGCCGTCGCAACCTGCAGCGTTTAGCATTGGGTACGGCGTTTGCGCATACGCAATTGACGGTCATCAGCCACACTTCGGTACCTGGTCTCCGTCCGCCCTCCGCCACTTAATGGCCTCCTATCCCACCCGGTCCGCCACTTCCCGGATCCGAACCTGGCTCTGTTTAGTCACTCGCTTCGTGTCCGGAGGCCCAGGGTCGTGTTGACCCCACGAAGCGTCGCAATACGAGCTGCCACTGCCGCACCCAAAGCCGGGAAGGGGCGGGAAAAAACCACAATTACCATCATCAATTGCTAGAAGCATTTCTGCCAAGCCAACGTCACGACCCAAAAATCCGGAGAGCAGCAGCCACAGTCAACCGCGAGCACTGCCAAGCCACTCTCTCGTACGAAACCCGGTCCGCCCTCGATACTCGACATCGCAGAATGGCCCCGAAAGGGCAGTGAGTATCCGCTGCGGCGCGCCGCTTGCCGGGTCGTGGCGCTGTCCGGCTGCCTCTGTTCTTTGATGTCTCGGCGGCGGCGTGAGACGGATAAACTTCGTTTGGCCGTCATGCAGCACCACGCAAAAGAGCACATTGATTCCATGTAGGCATCTTCCGTCAGCACGTCGCCGAGACGCTGTTCCTCTCTGGGACGTGAATCAAGCTCAACGCCGCGTCGCCCAAGGAACGCCGGCAAAGACAAACAAAAAAGCGTATACTCAATCTTGAGAACTGAGACCTGCTTTACCCTTTTTGCGCCACTCTGATCGATCTTCAGGGCCCTTCAGCAGCTCTGTTTTCCCCTCCACGCCAACGCCCTTTTTTCCCCCGCTCAATATTAGCGCCAAGCAGGCTCCCACATATCCGGCTTTCAAAGGAGTGCAATTCGAGGAACGTCGAGGTCAAGTAAGCTAGGATTCGGAGCCCGGCGCCAGCATCCGCAGGCGGCTTATCCCTCTACTTAGCTCGTATCCTTATTCCCAAACACCAGCAGCAAAAGATCCCTTTACAGAACGCCAACGAAACCAAGATGATCCATCCTGTCGAGGCAAACAAGCGACGAACCACACCACAAAGTTGGGCCTGTAGATGGACGGGCCCCAAGCGCCGTGTTTCAAGAAGCGCGTCCCATCGTCTAAGCCTCGGCGTCGCTCATTTGCAGGGCATGTACGACAAGGACAGCACAACAACAAGCTTATGCGCGCAGCGCGTATCGTCCGAACAGGATATCGTCCCATGGGCCATGACTCCCCATATCACCGGGAGCCTTTAATTCCCCCACAAGCGCTCGCCGGACGGCTGTTGGTCCACTCTCCGCGGAATGCCTCAAATAAACGCCGCACAGGCATCTTCTGATGGAAATAGCCACGGCAATCTGCGCAACCGTTTCCCAGCCCTGCGCGATGCAGCTGGCGAGAGTCATCATTGGCCCCGCAGCCGCATTCACCCCAGACTTAACATGCAGGATTAGTATAATTGCTAGCAAACAGGCTCGATTGACTCGATTCTGAACGAAAACAGCACCCAAACAGCGTACTTGATTTCGGTTCGTCGGGAACAGTACGCTTTGGGAATGAGTCCTGCTTCTCACATACACTTCCTCGTCCTCCTCGTCATCCATCTACGGTCCCGACAGTCTGGATAGAGGCGTTCAGAGTCAGGGCTAGGGACTGAGACATCACCAGCTGTCTTTTGCCTCCCCATCCCGTAGGAATTGAAGCCCTCACCAGACGCATCATCCACTGTCACTTCCCCTAAGCCAGACAAAAGAGCTGCCTTTCCAACCCATCATCCACCCACGAACTCCAATCCGCATCCGGCGAGACATGTCCCGTCAGCGCACATGGCAGCCTCCTGCCTCACCAACAATCGAAACCTAACGGGCACAGCCTCCACAAGATTCCACGATCCTCCCCGTCTGCAGGTGCAGCTACTCTGCCCATTTCGCCGGTTTTTGTCTCTACCGCACTCCTCGTTCGGGTAGGCTCACGCCTTCCTCTGCTGTGCCCGCAGACTTCGGTGCCCAACGCAGACCCCAATCCAAGCCTCCGCGGAATGGTGCCTTGTTTCTATCGTATTCGCATGACTTTGGCTCTACCTCGCTACACACCCTCCATGTGCAATATTCGAATAGCCTCAAGCCAACTCGCGCCTCGATCCAACTTTCTGTATTCGTTCCAGGTCCCTGGCCAGAAGCCTTCCGTTTGCGGCCTCGCCGGTGACGTTCAGAAAACTTCTTCGCGCCCTTCTAACGCGTTCTTCCGCTGACATCAAGAGAAACCGTCCAACCATCGGCCACCTTCCATTCTGTCTCCCGTCGAGGGGTGTTCAGGAACTAAAACGGCCCATACCGCGCCCGCGGAGATGCTCAACACTCTGCTCGGGGATTGTCAACAAGACCCCGAGAGTCCGTAGCGTGAAGTGCTTGGGGTACGTCTTCTTTGGAAGCTCTGAAGCCCTGAAGCCTTTCTACGCCCTTCATCACGCCCTTCTTCACCACTCCTTGCCTTTCTCACCGCTAGTTTCACCTGCCCTTAGTCGCAAGGTACGGCGCCCGCTTGCTCCAATGAGTTTCGAGAAACCTCTACGTTGGAGGTGGCAAGAAGGACTGCTGTGTCGCTCATCTTGCCCTCGAACAGCATAGCACCGTCACAGAACCACCCTGGGCTCTCGTGAAGTCATCTCCAGGTCCTGAGAGGCTTCTGAGGGGGTGTATGCTGAACAACATGGACCTGAGCAGAGCTGATCCGGGTTTCTGGTACCAATGTCTCTCCCCGTTTGATCCCAATCTTCGGTTATCGTACGTTTTCGAACTGTTGCAGGCTTATTGTCTTACCATTCTTACGTCCGATTCCAGACTGCTGGGATTTCTGGGCTTAGGTCCTGGGGTTCTTAGCAAAGTCTGGGGAGAAAGATGGAGAGCTCGTGAAAGCCCTCAAGTCTGTGGGCCGTGACGAAGCTGTGACGGGCGCTCAGAAGGCGTGTCATCGGATTCGGTTCTAAGGTTTCCAGGAGGGCAGCTTCGACGAAGTAGGCTTGCCTCATGTTGGAACATTACGCAATATCGTCATGTCCCACACGTCAATGGAGGCTTGCTTGCGTGCCGTCCTCTAAAGCTAGGCGGTTCCTTCAGTGAGGGTCGTTTGTAAGTTTATGGCTTCTTCCACGCGGGCGTATGTGTGCCGGGGGCGCATGGGGAGCATACGTTTACTCATCCTGCTGGAGGAAGGCAAATCCCGCCCAAAAGTTCCTAGCTGGTAAGGGCTGGTGTGTTGCTAATGTTGTGTTTGTTTGACTACCTAGGTACCCAATCTGCTCTCATGTTCCTCCCATGCACAACCAACAACCCCAAAAGGGTAATTATCCGCAAACAGCCCGTAAACAACACCCGAAACATAATACTGGCTCCCGTGGATGTATGCCTTCTTGGGCCACGCATATTCCATGCACAAACCCCTACGGAAGTTCCTCCTTCCGGGTCGCAGTGTTCGGCCGGCCGGCCACATACCAAAAGTACAAGCATACTCACAAGCCGGTGATCGACACATACACACATAAATACATAACACAAATAGAGTCGGATGCCACTCATCCGCCACTCGTCCCGTCCCAGACCGCGCCGCGGGGCCGACCTGCTCGAATCGCCTGGTACCTACGCTGAGCAGAGTGCTGAAGGTAAAGGAGGAAAGGGGGGCGGGGGGGGGGGGCTTCTGGCCGCTGTAAAGAAGTTGACATGAAAGAAAGAAAGGGAACTGGAAACACGTAGTCCTTTGCCAAGAATAGCAACCGCTGACACGCACCAACCTCATTCTGGACCCCCTCAACATACAAATCAATGTAAATGGATATCCCGAAAGAAAAGCCGTACTCGCATCGCGGTTTTCGAAATTTGAATTCCTTTTCTTTTTTTTTCCCTTTCTGGACGAGTCCAGGGCCAAGCCAAAGTTCATTGTAGCTCGGCCGGACGGGAGTTTACATGACGAAACGTATACTATGCCGCTGTTGGTATTAGTTTTTTTTTTTTCTTTTTTTTCTCTTTTTTGTAACCGTCGTCCCGCATTCCCGCTTTGCTCCGGACCTGCGCCGGTGTGTGATATATTCACGGAACCGCGGCTTGACTAGGCAAGACGCTTGGCGCCGAGGGGTGAGGCATCTTTCTTGCCCGACGTCGGCGAGCCAGGCTCATCCTGCTATTCCTTTCCTTTCCCTAAACCCTTGCCTACCTTGGGCGGTTTGGGATCCTTGTGGGAAATGGAGTAGGCGTATCACGTTTGGGGGCTATTACAAGATAGTCGAAGGTACTTTGTGAACAAAAAGAAGAAGGGGGGGGAGGGAGGGAAAAAGAAAATACAGATCTCACGTGAGGATATCCCCATGCAGTACATTCTGCGAGTGATACCCGGCCCCCAAATGACACTTTACCCCCCCAAAACCCCAGAGAAGTAAGCAAGACCAACGAACCGCGGAGATGTAGAAAAAAAAAGGGAGAAGAAAACACGCCGTTTCGGCATTTGCTGGATGATGGTAGCGGCCGGATCACCGGTTCCGTCACCATCCGCGCCAACATGGAGCCGATCTGTCGTTCCTGTGGTATATCGCCGTCTACGTGGTGGTGATGACGGAAATTGTCTCAACAGACAAACCACCCCTCGTGGGGCTCAAATTCGCAACGTTCGATGGGATCACTCACGTAAAAAGAGGGAATGGAACCGCCCGATTTCGCCGGATCGGTGACGGCCACCGGGGCGGGCGTGCGTACCCTCTCCTCTCTACCTTGACTTTTCAGAGCTTTGCGACTGGCCCCATCTCTCTCTCTCAACCCGAGAAAGATCTTCATAGACACATGCCCACGCGAAGTCCATATCGCCGAGGAGATGTTGATGAATTACACTTTTTTGGGGGGGTGCGCCATCGAACGAGGTTCTGGGCATGGACGGATGCAGACGGAGGCGGGAAGGGGAGGGGGAGGAGGAGGCCGTTGTGCCCATCAGGCCCGGTTGGCGGCGGCGGTTGAAAGTGGATGGATGACTATGTTAAGGTAGGTGAAGATCAGTCGGCAGAAGCGGCGGCGGCTTGCGGAGATGAACGGTGTAAGGCGAGGAAGGATTCAAGCGCCCGCCGCCCTTGGCTGTGATTCAAGCGATGAGGCGTCGGGTCTGGAAGCATCTGGGGGTCAATGATCGTCGTATTTTTTTTTTCTCAAAGACATGCCTCGCTTGAATTCCGGTTGAATTGTCCCCATTTCTCATCACATCGGGTTGCTCATTGGGGGGGACACGGGGGTAACATATGAGACATGGGGTCGTAGAGAGGGAGAAACGCGCCTTTCATCGACGGCAGAACGGCAAAATCAGGGCCAAACGTGAGTCTCTTTTGTTTTGTGTTCCATTAAACCTGTCCTACCGAAACCGACCGTATGCATCATCTTTACTCCGTACATTAAGATTTACGACAAAAGGAAATTATGAGTGAGAGAAAAAGGGTGAGTTTCTTCTTCGCGGTGGTTGGGGGGGTTCCTTGGGGGTGAGTGACAAGACAGGCTGCCTCATTGCTGGAGGGACGGCTGGGCGGGCACATGAGCGACGTTTCGCGCCATGGGCTGCGTTAGGGGTGCGATGAGGTTGTTCCTCTTTGCTCCCCCAGACACAATACCCAGCTCGAGTGAACTTTTGTGTGTTTTGATGCGACGAGGCATCAGGCAATATCGGGAATGTGTTCGAGTGCTCAGCCACCTTCGCAAACGCTTCCCGTCGTCCTCCCACCAGCTGGTATGATGGGTAACGGCCCCGTGATTCCTTCCCCCCAATGGTAGAACATAAGGTTTTGTCATGTTTGATGCTGGTAACCGACCTGGTGACCCAAAATCAAGACATATCCCTTCAGTATCCAGAAAAGCAAAGTGTGATACTTTCAATTCGGATAAGAGTCTGCTGTGCTTGTGTGTGTGTGTCAGGCGGCTTGGGCCCCCCACAATATGAATGAGAGTAAACCCCCAAAATAAACCATGCATGCAGCAACCCGCAGATGGTCCCCATCAGAAGTAATCGAGGCGCTGCTGGATGGGAAGCTGGTGCTGGATAATGGGGTATTCCTAGTGGCCATAGTATCCGTTTGTGCGGCTGGTCCTCGAGTGCTGGTCGGGGTACGTCTCGAAGTACGGGTGGTTGCAGGCGGCCTTGGCCGAGATGCGGCTGGCTGGGTCGTACACGAGCATCATCTCGAGAAGATCCAGGCCCTCCGCATCGAGATTCGAGCACAGCGCCTGGGACTCGTCTCGGATCCACTTGGGGAAGGAGCTCTTGAAGTCGGGGTACGATGTGACACCGGGCCAGACATCCTCGGTTGGGGTTCCGAGTGACCTGGAGGAAGCGAAGTTAGCTGGTTTGAACTCATTTACATCTTCCGACACGTGCAGCACTTACCGGAAGATCTTGAAGATCTCGTCAATCTCAGAGTCACCCGGGAACAGGGGCTTGCGGGTACACATCTCGGCAAAGATGCAGCCTACGGACCACATGTCGACACCAGTAGAGTACTGGCGACCACCGAGAAGGATCTCAGGGGCGCGGTACCAGAGGGTAACAACCTCGTGAGTGTAGGTGCGCAGGGGAACACCGAAGGCGCGCGCCAGACCGAAATCCGCCAGCTTCAAATCGCCGTCTTTGCTGATCAACAGGTTCTGGGGCTTGAGATCGCGATGAAGGATGCGCCTGGAGTGGCAGTAGCGGACGCCGTCGCAGAGCTGCCACATGAACTTCTGGATGACGGTCTGGTTGAGGCCGAGGCGGGAGAGGGACTCGGAGCTGCCCTCGGGCAGGGGCTTGCCGCGGCCGCCGTCGCTGACGGGCAGGGACTCCATGTACTTCTTCAGGTCGAGGTCGAGGAACTCGAAGACGAGGTAGAGCTTGTGGCCGTCGGCGTGGACGATGTTGAAGAGCTGGACGATGTTGGGGTCGCGCATCTCCTTGAGGAGAGAGATCTCACGGATGGCGGTGGAAGGGACGCCCTCGTCTTCGGCTTCCAGGCGAATCTTCTTCAATGCCACTATGCGCCCGCCATTGAGGAGGTCTCGGGCCTTGTAGACGACACCGTAGGTGCCTACGAAGAAGAAGAACTGTCAATATGCAGCTACGAAAAGCAATTGGTCGTGCTTGCGTCATTGGCTGGAAGACCATGGCCGCTGGGTGGTTTAGAGGGCTGGTGGGCGACCTACCTTCACCGATCTTCTCGAGCTTCTGATAGTTCTCCATGGTTGCGGTGCAACGAGGGCGGCAAAGCAAGAATCAAAGAGTGTAAAAAACGAAAGGATGTTATTGACGCAATTCGTCTACCGCTCAAGGGGGTGTCGAAGGTAATCGTCGCGGGTTACCGACGATTCTGTGGCGGGGTTTTGGGCTGAGGCCGTGGAGTCTCCGTAGGTCACCTCAGGGTCTGGGCCGAACGAGGGGCACAGCTAAGAGAGAGGATCCGTTTTGGGACACGGGAGGGGGGCAACGCAAATTAGAAAAAATGACAGCCGGAAGTCGAGGTACGAAGGTGCCGCTACAAGAGAGAAATCTCCATGGGAGAAGGTCGATCGGTCGCTCGAGTTGTCGGTGACGAGTTCGCAAAGGCCGGGCGGGAAAGGCGTCGTCGGGGGCGGACTGGGCGATGTTTTGTGGTGCTAAAATTGCAATTCGTTGTCGTTGTTTACTAGCAATGAAGAAAAACAAGGCGCGATCTGATCTCACCCAACCAAGGCCGCTGCAGCAGGGTCGCGTTGACCTTGTGGCGTGGGTTCCCCGGTGGGCTGCTTGCGCTAGCACTATCGATAACAGCCTTATCGCCTAATCGGTGTTTATCGATAACCTGGTTGCTGGCTGTTGTTGGTGGGGTCCAGGACTCTCACTTGACGGATTTTGTCCCGCAGTTTCAGTGAAGGTAACGTACTTCAGTACGATTTGAGGGCCAGCAAAGGCAGCACAATAAATACAGAAAACTTGACTCATGGATCCTTTTCAGGAATAACACAGAAATTATTGGACTCATTTTCAACATCCTCGCTTGACGCACGACACCGCATCCCCAGCGACCCACAATGACTGCTGAAATCGTCGAACTCGATGCCCATGAGCAGCCTTCGGAGGAGATGCGGGCAAAGTGGAAGGGCTACTCGAGAGCAGATCAGAAAGATCTCATAGATGGAGAATCTGTTGATGATCCCAGATCACCAGATCAAGCTGAGAAGTTTTGCGTGGCTGGGAAAATAAGCGTCGAACAGCTCAAAACAGCATTCTCACATATAAGTACTCACGCCATCGACACATCCTCGCTCAGAGAGGTTCCGCTACTGTACCATCCTATTCTACCAGGTAAACATCTCTTTTTTTTTTACTTTGAGTCCTCTTTCTAATTATCTAAGGTCTCATCATTGCTCCAAATCTGGTTTCCCCCGAAGCTCAAAAGACTCTTCTCTCACTCATGATCAACCGCGATCTCAGCATCCCGACTCACCAAACCAACCTCCACCTGCATTACGACATGCCTTATCCAAAAGGCCCCGACGGTTCAGCCGAGTCTTTTTTCTCTTACCCTCCAGACCAGAAGGCCATTTTCACACCGAAAGATCCGTCTGTCCATAAGCCTCTGTCCATTAAGCAGGTGATGGAGCGGCGTCTACACTGGGTCACCCTCGGCGGCCAATACGACTGGACGAACCGGATATACCCAGAGGAACGCCCTCCCGATTTCCCCGCCGACATTGCCAATTTCCTTGAGACGCTTTTCCCCGAGACACTCGCCCAGGCCGCCATCGTCAACTTCTACACCCCTGGAGACACGATGATGATGCACCGCGACGTCAGCGAGGAGACCGACAAGGGTCTCGTCAGTCTGAGCTTCGGCTGCGACGGACTATTCATGATTGCTCCCAACGAGCCAGAAAAGGTCTCAGACGAGGGCAAGGCTACTGGCAAGGAGTACTTGCTGCTGCGGCTCCGCTCTGGCGACGCCATCTACATGACGAAGGACTCCCGATTTGCGTGGCACGGCGTGCCGAAAGTTCTCAAGGGGACCTGTCCAGACTACCTTGCCGAATGGCCTGCAGAAGGTGGCAAGTATGAGGAATGGAATGGTTGGATGCAGAATAAGAGGATAAATCTGAATGTGAGGCAGATGAGGGACTGATGCAAAGCATCCGGCCCGAAGAAGATCGGCGATGTCTTTGTACACTTAAGATACCAAGCAGTGATATGAGATTATTATTCCAAATGCGAGAGGGAGAACACTCAAAGTCAGCATCTCCAAGCTATATGACAATAATACGGCTGCCCTGTGATCCGTCGAATTATGTCATAACTCATTTGAGAGCGTATTATAATGAGCGACAACAAGTTAAGCCCGAGCCTTTATCAAATCCGCAGCCTAGCAGTACATCAGGTTATTGACCGAGGCATTTGGAGAATACTGTACTCACTTTCTCCGCAACCGCGTAGACGGTTTGCTGCGTATAAGCGCCTGGCAAGTCGGGCTGCACACTAGCATCGACAACACTCAGCCCCCTCACCCCATAAACCAGCAACTGCCGATCTACGACGCCTCCAAGCTCTCTGGGCATCATCGTCGCCGTGCCAATGGGGTGGAACGCAGTCGGGCTAACCTGGCTCCTAATCGCCTGGCTCAACCCCTCGAAACTGGTGACGTTGGCACCAGGTGCCCTCTCGACGGGCTCGAACTCGGCCAGGCTTGTCTCGAGGAAGTACTTGCGCGTGAACCGGATAAACTCAACCTGGACGTCGACATCAGCAGGATTGCTAAGAGCGCGGTAATCGACAATAGGTTCTTTGAAAAAGGGGTCGGTGGGGTCGATCTCGATGACACCACGGGAAAGGGGGTGGAGATTGACGAAGGAGGCTTCAATCTGAGCGCCGCGGAGGAATAGGTTATAGAAAGCATTGCCTCTGGAGCACAATGATTTGGCGAGGGCCTTTTGTTGCTTTGCATAGCCGGCGATGATGGTAGGCCCGGTGCCCTCCGGGAGGTAAGCGGCTGGGTCTTGGGATTCGTAGGCTGAGGCGATGCTTTCGAACGCTTCTGGAGCGATGACTGGAAAGGGAAGAAAGCAAGCTGCGTTTCCTGACGCAACGGTCAAAGGACCTGAAACCAGTCAGTTCAGTGAGGCGGATTCTGTTATTGCCTGGGGACAATCATCTGTACGGTTGGCTTCAAACTCGGCTTCAGCTTCATCGATGAAGGTTTGGTTTGTCTGAAGATCTGTTGGATCCGGATGGACGTCGAATTCCGTATCTGTAGTACGCTGAGTTTTAGACTTGAACCCGGAAAGAAGCATCATACTCACAAGCGAATCTGGCGCCAGGACCGAGAGGATGGTCCTGGAAGTTATGTCCAATGCCAGCGAGGTCTACGACGACATTAACACCAGCAGCTTCTAGCAGGGGCTTCCCGCCAACACCACTCCGCTGGAGTATATGAGGTGTATGGATCGTGCCCGCTGCAATAACCACCTCCTTCTTTGCCTGAAAAATTTGGGCCTCGTCGACCCTGGTCGAATTTGCTCCCACAAAAGAGACGCCGATAGCCGTCTCTCCCTCAAACAGCACCCTGAGAAACTTTTGACCGGTACCGGTTTCATAGTTGTCCCGAACAGCTTCTACACCGTCCCAATGTCCGTTTCTCGACATTGAGCGGGTCATGGTGGATGGGTCGGCGGACGTTGGACACCAAAAGACACCGGGCTCTCCAGCCCCTGAGTCGACTGGGTACTCACCACCTTCAATCTCCCCGAAGGCGGCCATTTCGGTCTCTTTGAACTTTTGTCAGACAGCTTTCTACTTGTTAAGCGAGATTGGCACTCGCTCAGCATCGGATACTGGAACGTAGGGAATGAAGCGTGGATATCCGCTGAATCGCCTCGGAAGCCCTCATCATATTTGATGTCAAACTCTTTGGCTAGCTCGGGGGTAGGCGGATGAAAGTGCCATGCCTAAACGTCGTTGATTACGATTCATTGTTTCTGCTCAAGCCGACTCACGAACCTTCTTGAAGTACGGTAGAAGACCATCCCAGCTCCAACTCGAGTTGTCGCCGAAGTAGGCTCCCCATCCGTCGTAGTCTTCCTTCTGACCGCGGTGAACTTGCATGCCGTTGACCCCGGATGAGCCACCAAGCATGACGCCGCCAATGACAGTGAAGTTGCGACCGTTCAGACCCTCCTGAGGCACGGAAGGGAAAGCAAAGAGGTGAGAGGGATCACGAAACGACGCGGCGCCTCCAGCGACAGTGTTCACAGATGATGAGTTGTCTGGGTAACAACTTAATCAGACTGCCTTTCATTTTCACATAAGAATGATCAGTAGATGTGTCTACTCACCAAACAAGCCAAGCTCGATCACCAGAACCGTATCTGTTTCCAGACGTGCTGGTCAGTCTTCGGTTCGAGGTCTTCTGTTTGGTAACCTACGTTCCCCGCCTTCAGTAAGTCTATCCGCCACCGTCAAGCCTGCGGTGCCTCCTCCAACAATGACATAGTCGTACTTGGCTTTCACTTCCACCACATTGGTAAGAAGCTTCGTATGAGCGACGGACCTTTGCATGCTGATGGCCGCAACATCCGTGAAAATAAGGCTGATGACGGCCACTGCCGCCATGAAGGAGAACTTGGTCGTCATGATGAATTCAGATACGTGACCTGAGGCCGAATGCCGAATGAATGGTATCGCTGGACAAAAGGCAATAAGGTATGCCAGAGTAAAGTCTATTCACGAACGGTGTTGACACTTCTCTGCGACAAGATGTGAATGTAAGCATGGAGCTGACTTTCTGATGTGACATTCCATCCCAATGAATTTAACCGCATTGGTAACTGCCCAGGACACCTCTTCCGCATCGTCATTAACATGCCGGGGCCTATGAACGTAAGGTTGACATGAATGTACCGTTGCACTGGGCCAGTCTTCGTCAACACATCCTTGCCCAATGATGTTCCAACAATCGAGTACGAGTGTCGCTCAACTGATTCTATGGACGATCCGAAAGAATATATCTATAGACAACAACACAAGCGACAGAAGTGATATGAATCGAGACAGTGCCGGCAGCACTCACCATTAAACCGTTTCAACGAGAACGCCACTCAGAATGAAGTCTAGGCCTTGAAGAGAATAAGTACACCAAAGAAAACCGCTCATTAATGCTACAGGAAACAGTACTATCCCCGACGTGATGGTTCTCCATGAACGAGGACTTGGCATCATATCCGCACCGTCTCGTAAGGGCAAGACTGCCTGGGCTCCGGATAAATCGATTCCTAGGGCGTCGGGACGCAGCATTTCTATACAAATCAAGGATCCGAATGAGAAGAGTGCGACATAGTAATGCCCGTCATATTGAAAGTCAGTCGTTTGCGAAGAAAAGATGACCAAGGATGCGAGGTTGCATCTCGGAGGTGAATGGGAGCTGCGCCGCCGGCTTGCATATCATGTGCGTACTTCGCTACAAAGCGGGGAAGTCTTCGAGGTTTTGGGCGCCCTCCCTCCTTCGAGTCACTCCTGCCCCGGATTTATTCGACAGAATGCCCATCACGTATTAGCAAGGGTTGTGTGGCGAGCGTGGCCCGGCCGTTTAGACATCAGTTCGTGATTTCACATCGCCACATGCCTCGGTGGTATTCACCCGACAGCGTTACTTCATTCTACTTCAGTCTAAATCAGAAAAACCATAGAATGTTTTGACTGGGTTACACGGACTCAGGTAAAGGAAGTTCATTGTAGAGAATATCAGGATGGTGTTTACCATCCCTATCGTGGCCGGTGATGGAGTCTTCGATCGTCCTCTGTTTCTCATTTTGACCTGCCTCTAATTCCTGGTACGTGGATTACCAAGAAAAAAAAAAAAAAGCCAGGAGCACTGCAAATCTGAGAGCTTCTTCAACTACTGCGAAGGGTCGTTCGCAGACTTGTCCGTTCATCCGTGATGATGCTAGCTGCCACACCCAGCCATCCATATGTCAAGCGAGCAGCCACGCAAGATCCTGAAAAGCGTTAACCTCGAGGTCTCGTTCAAAAATTACATCTGGAATTATAGAATACCGAGTCATACTGTGTGGAAAACCAGGTCAGCTAAGGCACATCTCGCGGCATATTGACCACGAACCAACTGACCTAGAGCATCAACACCATCACAGACCTAATGCATCCGTGGCGATGTCAATCAGCGAAAAAGTCCGACCGAGCTCCTTCACCATAAGCCCAGCCCATTTTCTTTCGTCCTTAGTACGAGCTTCTGCCTGGACTACAGTGGAACCAAGGCTCGACTGCTTGGTCTGGAGTCGTGGCTGCGCCTCGGTAAGCCCTCTTTTAGCCCCTTTCAACACCACTTGGGGAGATTTGACCGATAGAGTTGAGTTGTAGTCTTGCGGATCTTTCGTATCCATTTCAAACTCGTGTCAACTTCGTTTCTGCATTGAAACAAGGACAGACCTCGTTTCATGACAGATGCACAAACGTCTGCGAATCTGCCTTGCTTCGAGCCCCGAAGGCTCAACTCCACAACACGAGGCCGAAGGATCAAATGAGTTTCAAACTGACAAAGTATTGCAACGACGGCGCCTTTGGATCCTCAAAAAAATCGAGATGTCGAAGATCGAGGAATCAGCCTCGACCCAGAACGGATTGTGATGGCCCCCGGACAACGCACAAAACGTGACACTCCTGACGATGTTTGCATCTGTCGAGCAAAATTTTCCTCGCGACCTAAGGCACACTCACTTATGAAGTTTGACCAGAGGGCATGAAGTGGACGCTGAAATGTAAATGAGGGTCGCACTTGAGACCAGTCTCACACGCCCATGCTCCTGGTCAGACGCATTGCCAGGAATCACTCGTCGAAAACTAGGAAACCATCATACACACACAGTACCGCCGCATAAAACGGACTCATGTGAATTTGTCTAGGCTACTGGAAGTACATACGGTACCCCTGAAACAAGCCAGAGGCCTCATACGGCTTGTCAGGTGTTCATCCCGAAGGGTATCAACAATGGATGAACTATATACACGAAAGTGGAAAAAAGGTGGGCTGCTCGATCATGTAAGTTCACCACGACCTCACCGACGCCTCGACTAACTTGACGGTGTAGCCGGCGTAGATGGGGTACGTAGCGTACTCCCACGGCACAGCCTTCTGAAGGAGCTGGTAGTCGAAGCCGTCACCACCACCGCTGACGTAGAGGAACTTGGTGAAGGCAGCAGAGGCGTAGTAGGTGAAGGGAGTGCTGGCAGGGACGAAGACGACGTCGCCCTGGATCAGGGTGACGGGGTCGTAGCCCTCGACGCTAACGACCAGGGCACCCTCCTCGAGCTGGAAAGCAACGGGCTGAGCCAGGTTCGCCTCGGTGGCCTTCTGGTTCGACAGGAGAGGGCTGATGGTAGCCCCATGGTGAAGTTACCGGCGGTCTGGTTGTTGGTGGCCATGGTCGCGATGAGGTGGTACATACCGCCGTCGGCATTCAGGTACTTGGGACCACGGTTCTTGGCGACGAAGTTGGGCGTGTGGGCGTCCGCAGCCAGCTCGTTGGCAGCGGTGTGCCAGGTCGAAGCACCGCCGGCGCTGCCATTGACCAGGTCCCTGCGGGGGGTGAAGTCCAGCTGAGCGTAGACATCAAAGGCCTCGAGGGCGGGGATGAGCTCGGGGTCAGAGCCGACGGAGGCGTTGGAAGCGGCGGGGACGAACGCGGAACCCGTGCAAGAGTTGAACTCGGAGTTGGCGATAGTGATGAAGAGCTCCTCGAAGCCACCGGGCTGAATGACGCCGGTGAGCTGGGTGTCCGGGTCGGTGATCTGGAAGGTGTGGATGGTGTTGTGGGGAACAGCGCCGTAGTCGCCAGGAGTCAGGACACGGGCCTGTTCGCCGGTGGCATTGGTCTTGGCCCAGAGCTGGAACGAGCCCTTGGAGCAGTAGAAGTTCTCGTAGTGCGCCTTGTGGGTGTGAGGAGGGACGCCGAGGTCGCCGGGTCATAAACGAGGGACTTTTGAGCGAGAGGCTGGATCGACAGCTGGGTGAAGATCATATTTCCAGGTTGAGGGCGGCAGACGTTATAAGGGGAACGCAATTGCTACGGGATGTGTACGGACAATGGACATTCGCTCGGAATCCGAGCCATCGTTCTAGGTCCATGGCGAAAGGGGGTTATTGTTCGGTGTAACCCTGGCCACAGATATTGCTTGTTCCCACGTTGTATGCCGTCACGGAAGGCGATGCTGCGGTCCTCTTCACCGGACTCCGCTGACTAGCATGTTTCTTGCTGCGGGAAGCGTTCTCTTATCCCTCAAAACGGCCCCGTTTCGTTCCCATCGGCCTGCTGTTCATCCCATTTGAAAGGTGAAGATCGCAAGGGTGACGGGTATCTAGCATGAAGTAAACCAGGGGCTAGATGAGCTGAAGATCGCCTCGAAGAATAAAGGCTGAGGTTCAGGCCGAATGGCACCCAACTTTGGGAGGGATATCGCCTGTGGACGGCATTTGTCGATGATGAGAAGGAGTTGGTTCCCACAAGGTTGGCGTACGCGGACGGAAATCCCGAATTTCCTGGTCAATGGTGCTGTGTTGGGGCTTGGCTCCACCCCGGTAATTCCGGCATCGCAACGACGGCGACAAATGTTCGATGAAAAACGAGCAAAGATGTTCAATCGAAAACGTTCGGCCGCATGCAACGCCGAGCGCCGAAGATCCAGCTTCCAATTTGACATAACACGCTAGGTTCTGTGGTGTCTGGATACCATCCTCCGCCTCCATAACCTGGGACGTCACGAAGTGAGCTGTCGACGTTCGTATTGATAGCTTTGATATTCCTACTAAGGCCCTCTCCGAAGACGAAGATATTTCGGGTTTCGGTTGGGAGAATTGTAGAAACGGCGTCATTGCCATATGGCCCGTCGTATCTGCATCTCTGTGGCGCATGTTCGCGGTGATGTGAAGTCTTCCCTCACTGACAACAGAGGTAGCTAGTCGCGCGATGACTTCCCCCTGATGATTTGGAGTCGTTGATCATGACATGGTTGGCCTTGCAGAGCACCTCGTACGCCCACTTGCTTGGTTGGTCAGTTGATCTGAATGATCCCATGCGAAGCGGTGGTGCTTGCAGAATTGTAATTCTCATCACCCCAGTAGCTGCCGACCGCCTCTCCGAGGCGAGGACTTGGGCTGAGAAATGCCTTTCATGAACGGAAGTGTTTGTTCGCGCTGGTCTGAGCCTCTATGTAGGAATTGGCTCGAAAGAGGTAGACTTCAAGTTCTGCTTCAAAGGTCAACTTGGCCACCGTATGACACAGTCTTCTTCACCCCCAGGTTCAATCAAGTCAGCAGTTGAGATCCATTGCTAAGATGGTGTTGCGCTGCGCATTCGCAATGGTTCGTGCTAGCCATCCCCTTGGTACACAGAGACGGTTGCAGATTCGCCTGGCTCTTATGTCGACTTACATAGGGTTCGTTGGCAGGTGAAGTTGGCGAGGTAGAGCATGCCCGGGCTAGACTTCGCACGATCCAATAGGAAAGTTTCTAGAATGCTCAAGAGCTTCGCTGCCTTGAATTAGAGTTGATCCGCTTGGAACACGATAAACCAGCCTCAACGGTCTAGCAGGGGGTGGCTGAATAAATTCCGGCCCTCTGGGACGTGTGCCCCAGACGGGCATTCCGGAGCCTCAGTGTGGCTGCCATGTGGGTGTGCCCTGGCAGATATCCAACCCTGGCAGATATCCAAGTCGTCGGACCTAGTGACCGATGATGAGTGACAGGGAACGAATGGGGGCTGTGACTGAACACGAGACCTCTGAGGACTCAGACAGGGAGGGAGCTTTGGTGGTTTGTTTAGACGGAATGTACCTTGAAGCAAGTAAGGCAAATCCAAAGCTGATCAACTGTTGGTAAAGGTGGTTGGTGAAAGGATTTGAGTGTTTGTCAACAGGTGATGAGGACGTTTGTCGCCGTTTGGTATGCAGTCACGTGGGACAAGTTCCCTCTCTCCGCAAACAAAGAGGTTGCTTAACGGGAGGTGTAAGCTGGGAAACAGACTGGAGAGAAAGACGACTTCCCTCTCAGTAGGTTACCTCAAGGCAAGGTAAGTCAAAGTGCTTCTCCAATTTCTCCTTTGATTATCTGATTGGAAGGCAGACTCCAGGGCTGTCTTTCCTCTGCTACGAGTGGCTTAGCTCAGAAGCTAGTCCCAATTGGGTTTCATGGCTCACCAACCTAAAGTACCTACCTGACTGAATGCCCCGGCCCCCTCTTGCCGCCCCAGCCATGTCATTTTGGCTCCGCTGCCTGGACTTTCTGTCGTACTGGCGCCTTTCAACGTCCAGCAAATGCGACCCGATGGCCGTCAGTCTATAGCAGCGCCTAACTGCGGAAGAGTGAGCTAGGTAAGCTAAGGTATCCTGGATCAGGCTGTGCGAATGCCTGGTCCTTTGAGTAGGTAGGCTTCTGGCGCATCCTTCGCCAGTTGGTACCTCTCTACCTATCTTCCTTACTTTCAACTTGACGACGGTCGCATTTCTAGCTCCACCAGTTTTTCTACTTCGTGTTCAATGAAATCAGAAGACTTTATTTAGTTGACAATGTGCCCTCTGGTACGCTAGGAATACAGGCGGTGACCTAAAAGCTTCATTCAATTCACCCTCCAACAAAGACTGTGGATCACAGCACGAAACCAGGGCGGTTAAATTCATCAGAAAACCCTGAAAGAAGCTATCTTTAGCTGAGGTTGTCCACGGAATCTGATACATTCATGGGGAGCCTATGCTCAAACATTGAAAAGGACAATGCACCTGGCGAAAAGAATGATCAGGAGAGAAGGAACAGTAGCAACAACCTCACGCGATCAGCTTCGAAGCGCCTACAGAAGAAGAGCTCTCATCGCCGACGTCGACAACAACACCGATCTGTATCGCCGATAGCCGATTTCATCATTCGCCATCAGGCAGACATGGACATGGCACAGAAAATGGTCACTGCTCATGACGAAGTCATCGACGGGACCCGTGATGGCCTCAACCTCCAGCCCCGCTCCAAGGCGAGCGCGGCTATTGCGCCGGCCAAGATCGGCAGTGTCGACGAGTTCATGCGCCTGAGAGAGAACATACAGCATCGCGAAAACACCCTCTCCTTTGACTTCAGCCTCACAGTGAAGGCATCTCCTAAGGAGAAACGAGCCGACGCCATCATCCAGATTCTCAAGGCAGATGACAAGAGGCTGGTGTATGACGCGGCTGAGCCAAGGCTCGGGTGGGGTGGTCAGAAGCATGTCCGATACGCCGGCGACCACTTCCTCTCCAACGTCGAGTTGATTGAGAGAACGAGCATATACAGAGTTGCGACCCAAATGCCCAAGGGAGCGCATTTACATATTCATTTCAACGCCTGTCTGAAGCCAAATGTCCTTTTAGACATTGCCAAAACGATGAATCGCATGTTCATCACCAGCGACCTCTCGCTGGCACCTGCGGGTGATGGCGTCACAGAAACGGCTGCCCAGATCGCTCTCGATCGCTGCGAAATTCAGTTTTCAATCTTGAGACCTGATAAGGAGGTGCCCGGCGATATATTCTCAACTAATTATGAGGCACGGCAAACGATGAAATATACCCAATTCCTCGAAATTTTCCGCCAGACGTACACAGATAAGGATCCTGAACGTTGGCTCGCTAGCAAACTGATGTTCAATGAAGAAGAGGCTTACAATCACCTACAAACGGTTCAGGGGTAATTACATGTTTTCTTGATATGTGAAACGCTTGCTAACATGTCTAGGTCATGGGAAAAGTTCAACGGCCGCACACGGATGATGAAAGGTCTTTTCAACTACGAATTTGCGTATCGCGCATACACCCGAGCGATCCTCGCGGATTTTGTCCGGGACAACATCCAGTACGCAGAGATTCGCCCAAACTTTATGGACACAAACCACGTCTGGAAAGACGACGGTAGCAACCAGATCGAAAACGAAGGCATCATGGAGATTCTTATTGAAGAGTATGAGCAGTTCCAGAGAGAAACCAAAGACTACTTTGGCGGCATGAAGGTCATTTACTGCACGCCTCGATCATTCTCAAACTCGGCGGTTCAGTTTGCCTTGAATCAGTGCCTGGCCTTCAAAAAGAGGTGGCCAAAGTGGATCGCTGGTAAGTGTGGTCTTCTTAGTATGAAGAAAGACAACTGAGACGAAGCAGGTTTCGATTTGGTTGGCGAAGAATCCAAGGGGCGGCCCCTGAAGGCATTCGTTCCAGAGTTGTTGCAGTTCAAGAGCGATTGCGAGAAAGCCGGTGTCGAAATACCCTTCCTCTTCCACTGCGGCGAGACGAATGAGATCGGCAGCGACACAGATGGCAACCTGGTGGACGCATTGCTACTAAACTCGAAGCGTATCGGTCACGGTTTCGCACTAGCCAGGCACCCCTATATCATGGAGCACATGAAAAAGAAGGGCATATGCCTCGAAGTCTGTCCAATCTCGAACGAGGAGCTCGGTCTAACGCCGAGAATCGGAGGACATTCGATGTATAACCTTCTCGCAAACAATGTGCACTGCACTGTCAACTCAGACAACGGAACTATTTTCAGGTATACGGTCATCACCAAAATCCACCGAAATCACACAGGCTAACCCGATTGTAGATCGAGTCTTTCCCATGACTTTTATCAAGTGATGGTTGGAAAGTCAGACATGACGCTGCATGGCTGGAGGCAGCTTATCGAGTGGAGTTTAGAGCACTCATGCATGTCCAGAAATGAGTTGGCGGCCGTGCGTGCACAATGGGTGAAGCGTTGGGAGGTGTTCCTCGACTGGATCATCAGTGAGTACGGCGATGTACAGGCGTTGGCGGATAACTGAAAAAGCGTCGCTTTGACGCCGATACGACCTTCTGCTGCTTCGATTCTTTGATACCACGAAGCATTTGCCTTAGAGTAGACATAATGATGAGCAATGCACCTAATGATTATGATCCCACACGCTGAACCTGTCCATGTGTGTATACCGAGAATGGTTTGATCTGGTTACCTGTTGAAAATGTACCTCGGCAGTCAAGTTATCCGCTACGGCCCAGTGTCCTTGGCGAGATTGAAGACTGAGGAACCAAATCACTTGGAACACCTAGAGCAAAGACCTTCACGAGACACACAGGATAACCATTCAACCGTGCCGGTGAGGTCGAGGTGAGCTCAGTAGGAAACAATCTTTGCGATGCAAATCCAACACA
Organism: Colletotrichum neosansevieriae; assembly: GCA_036785495.1. Taxonomy (NCBI): domain Eukaryota; kingdom Fungi; phylum Ascomycota; class Sordariomycetes; order Glomerellales; family Glomerellaceae; genus Colletotrichum; species Colletotrichum neosansevieriae. The sequence continues at coordinate 100,150 of JAVHLV010000061.1, read as the reverse complement.
AGTAGGCACCGGATAACTTGTGATGGACCTGGAACTGTCATCTCTGCACTCCTCAAATTTAGGCTTTTAAGCTTATGGCTAGGTTCCTGAGGGCCCTGGTGGGCCAGTACCTACCCCAGCAATCTTCCGAGCGCCATACCCTTAGGTACCCGCCCCGAATTCAATCGAACCCACCCCGGCTGGGACCTCCGTGCCGGGTGCCCGCCTGGCCCACCACAAAACTCATCGCCAGCCTTGCGAGGAGAAAGCACGAACGGGTGGGGGGACAGTGGACAGAATCGAAGATTCGGTGCGCCTCCGGAGAGACGAGGCACGCGGGCGCCTTACTAGGTGGGTGGGTGCCTTGGACTCTGGTCACGACGGGCCGGTGGTGTACACTGCGAACAGTTTCCAGCGTCTCGCTGCAAAATTGGCTGGAATACGCCGCTCAACCCGTGACACCAACTCTCGAGTCCACCGTTTCCCCCCACAACTTCTTTTGTGTGTAGCGACCTAAACACCAGCAGAACATTGGTCTGGACGTGATAGTTGATGGTTCGATTCATCGTCTTGACTGCTGCCATCTTGTCTGAAGGAGAAGCAGCAGGGCTAACCAGCTGGGCTGGGTATGATCATGAAAAGAGGTCACAATTGCTAACAGGTTCGTGGCGAGAGGAAGGAAAAGCAACAATGTCCGCGAAGGACGATAGCCTTTGACGGATGACGAAGAGCAAGGTTGGCTATAGACGCGATAGGGTGAGCCAGATGTCCTGTGGCCAGCGTCGATTAGGTCAGGCTTGAAGACGGAGAGAAAGAGCCTCTTCCATGTGTCAAACGTATCCCACCTAGGTTACTTGTGCCATCGTCAAATCGCTCTTCATCGAAGGCGACGAGCCTGTGTTCCCTGGAATCAGCGTTTTGGACTGGCTTATTGGAATGGTAAAACAACGTGTTTATAACCTCTCCTCTATTCTATTTACACGGTACCTTCTATAAAAGACCGATACCACCTCTATGATGATTATACGATCTACCGAAGTATGTCGTCTTTCTACCCCTTCGTCCGAAGCGCAGTGATCCGGCGATGACCTACACCACAGTGGGCCAACCGCCACCCCTCCTCCTCCTCCTCTCAAACCATAGAACCAAAACATGATTTTTTTTGGGTGCCCCAAACTCCAAGGCCAGTAAACAAACACAACGAGCAGTCAAACATCCCTTAGTCATCGAACTTGATACCCTTCTTCATGCTAATGTCGATGGCGCCACCACGGTAGGCACCGCGCTTCTTCTTGTTCTTCTCCTTGGTGAATCCCTTGCCCTTGGTGACAACGAGGTCCTCGTGGGCGCGTTGCGAGTAGTCGTTGGGCACGTACTCGTTGCTGGCAAACTTCTCGTTCACCTTGACATCGTCGGGAATGCGTGAGAAGGGCTTGTTGGGGATCTTCTTGCCGTTGGGGCCCTTGCGGTTGTTCTGGTTGCGGAAGGCGACCGGGTCGGGAGGCAGAGGGGGCTCGGCGGCGGGCGAAGTCTTCTCGAGGGTGGCGGAAGAGTTGGAGGCGTTGTCCGCTTCCTTGTTTGTCTTCTTTGTCTTCTTTGTCTTCTTCGTCTTCTTCTCGTCTTCCGAGTCGGAGTCGGAGTCAGAGGATGAGTCGGAATCGGAGCCGGAGTCGGGGAGAGGGACCTTGGCGGCCGTGGAGCCGTCAGAGTCAGAGTCGCTGTCGGACGAGTCCGAGTCGGAGGAGGAGTCTGAAGAAGACTCGTCGCTGGAGCTGCTGTCTGAGCTGGAGTCGGAGTCGGAGGAAGAGCTCTTGTTGCTGGAGGCCTTGGTCTTCTGCTTCTTAGCCTTGGGTGCCTCGTCTTCGGAGCTGGAATCGTCGGAGCTGGAATCGCTGTCGCTGCTGCTCTCGGAGCTGCTGCTGTCGGACTCGGGGGCCTTGCGCTTCAAGCCCTTCTTGGGTGCAGGCTTCTCATCTTCGCTGTCGCTGTCGTCGCTACTCGAATCAGAGCTGGAGCTGGAGCTTGAGCTGTTGGAACTGCTAGAGCTATCGCTCTCGGCGCCGGCGTCGGCGTCGGCCATGGGAACGTCCTCCTCGTCGCTACTGCTGCCGTCGCTCGAAGAGCTTGAAGAGCTGGAGTCGGAGCTGCTGCTGTCGTCCTTCTTAGCCGCAGAGGTCTGCCAAGTCTGGAAAACGGCGACAAGGTTAGGACCGGCGGCGGCCTGCTTCTTGGACGCCTTCCAGCCGTTCTGGGCGCGCTGCTTCTGGAATGCCTTGTGGGCGGAGGTGAAGGCGTTCTCGGAGAGGAAAGAGTCGACCATATCCATCAATTGGTCGGGAGGAGACTGTTTGGCGGGCGCGGCGGCAGTCTTGCTGCCCTTCTTCTCCTTCTTGACCATCTTGTCGTTGGATTGGGGGGGTGTAGCAGTAACAGGAGCGGTTGCGGAGGGAGCCGTGGATTTGGAGGAGTTATTGGAAAAGAGCCAGGAAGGAGGACCAGAAGCTGACATGTGCGACGGGTATGGAAGAGATTCCTTGTGGTGGTGAGGTTCCAAGACAAAGCAATTGAGTCCTTGGGCGCGCAGCAACTTCCTCGGTGAGGGTTGGTGATAGGCGTGGTCGTTCTTCACCCGGGAAAATTTCTGTGGAATCCCAATGCCGGCGAGTCGGTCTCCAAAAATTTTACGCCCGTCACTACGGAAGTCCGCAGCAACCAGTGGCTCAAAACACTTTTTCCTACTGCATACACACCTTCCTGAAGTGAATACATCTATACACACCCCTAAATAGATTTTTTTAATTAGCTAGTAAGGCGCACAAACTATTATACTTAAGTATTAAATAATCTCCTACTCTGTTTAGGTTATAAACTTTCCTTCCCCTATAAACCTATTACCTCAATAAGTATATACTACTATATATAGTAGTATATTCCTACCCCCTTTTAGAAATTTTCTTTCCACCTTTTTTTTAATTATTTCTATATCCCTTATACACCCCTATATATTACTAATAAATATCTCTATATAGGCTATAATATAAGTAACTATAGCTACCTATATCTCTAATAAGATTAGTAAGGTTATTCTCCTAACTAATATATCTAAGAATATACTATATAACCCTATATATAACTTTAACTCTTCTAAGCTTACTAAGTACTTAATAGAAGGTAAGTATATACTTCTATTTACTTTATATAGAGCTATATAGCTAATTATAAGATAGAGTCTTATAAGACTATTATAAAAGCCTTTTTTAAGCAAATTAACCTTAAGAATAGCTTTATATATTTTTATTTTGCTTAATTTCCTAGTATCTATTAATATATACTAATATATATAGTTTAAGTACCTTATTAAACTCTATCTAGTTATTTCTAATAGTAATAGCTAAACTATTTTTCCTGCTTTTAAGTATAGATAGCTATAAGTTATAGATATAATCTGGATATTTATATATAATACTAAATTTAAAGGTAAAGATATATATAACTATTACTATAATAAGAATAAACTATATAAGGCTTATATAGCTTTTATAGAGGGTTCTTATACTAACTATAACTATAACTTTTATAGATTAAGCTATTTAATTTATAATAGTAATATTTTTTACTATATATATATATATAGCTCTTTTTAATTATATATAGATATTAATACCTCTATAACTTCTAGTATATCTAAGAATACTTCTACTAAGGCTACTAAAGCCTTAAATATTTATAAATATATCTATATAGTTATAGATATAGATTCTAATAAGAATACTATTATAGATACTACTATATAGGACCTTACTAAGAGATTAGTATCTAATTTACTCTAGAAAATAGCTAGACTTCTCTTAAAGCTTACTACTATTAGTGATAAGGTCTATATTAGTATATATAGCTATATATAGTATAAAGATTATTTACTAATAAGTATATAGGTACTAATAAGAATAAGAAAGCTAAAAATAACTAAATTTCCTTTTATATATAACTATATACTACTCTCTAATAGTATATAATAATTCTTATTATAGAAGGATTAGAAATAGGTTTAGATAATAATATATATAGATATATATAGCTTTAGTATTTAGAAATAGGAAAAGATACCTTTATATATAACTTATATACTCTAGTTAGCACTATTTAGCTATATATATTCTAGAATACTACTATATATTCTAGTATAGTATAATTTAGAGTTTTTAGCTACCTAAAATATTTAATATTCTAGCTCTTTATAATATATTTATAAATACTCTTAATATAGCTATATTCCTTTTATATAGCTAGTTTTTCTTCTAAATTTCTATATTTAAAATAGTTTACCTATAAAAGGATCTCACACTATTCTATAATAAAATTCTCTAATACCTTACAGATTAATAGCTATATTATACTATTATTTAATAGCTATCTGAGATATATAAAGTTAAGGTTTCTCTTATAATATTTAAATAACACCTTATATAATAGGATTTTCACTATAAAGTCTATTCTATATTTATAGAGGATTTACTCTAATATATTTAGTTTCTATTCTTTAAGTAAAGACTTATAGATAAAAATATCCTCTAAATACTTAAATCTAAGGGATTTATAATCTCACTAAAAGGTTTATAAACCTTAAAATAGTAAAATAGATTACTATAATACTAAAACCTAGAATAACTTACTCTTATATATATATATATAGTTACCTTCTTTTAGAGTATATAATAAGAAGCATAACCTATATAAGGTTATAGCTGCAAATATCTCTATATATATATATACTAACAGGGATATATTATTAGCTATTATATCCTCTATAATACTTATTATAAGGTTTTTCCTATAGAAATATTAAACTGTTTAAAGGAGATAAGATACTAATAGAAGGATTAGATAATACCTAGGCTAAATTTTATCTAGTTTCTTAATATATATAATAAATTACTTCTATATAGCTTTAAAGTCTATATAGGTATTAATACTTACTCCTATTATATTATATAGTTTTATATTAGTATTTCTATATATATATTATAGAATATTATAGCTTAATACTTAAGTATATTAAGCTAATAAGGTTAAATACTATTTATTATTTATTTTAATTAAGATATTAAGATAACCTTAACTATAGGGATCTAGTAGTATCTCTTATAATCTTATACTAAGAAGTATTAAGGTAATATAATTCTAATTAAGTTTTAAGACTATTAGATTTTTAGTAAAAGTATCTATAATATTAAGATTAAGAGTTAGTAGAATTATTTATGCTAAGACTAATCTGCCTTTTAGCATATAAGTCTTTATACTACCTTACTTTACTAAACACCTACTTATATTATTTATTTAGGAGTTTTTTAGATATCTATAAATATATAGGCTTTTTAACTCTTATTTTATTTTTAATTAAGTTACTCTTCTCTTTATATTTATACCTATAATTTATATAGATTTTACTATATTTATATAAGTTTAGAATACCTACTATATCTATATATAAAAGAATTACCCTTATATTATTTATAGCTAGCTATAGTACTTCTACTATTAGCCTAATTTCCAGACTATATAAGACTATACTTAGCTAATTAACCCTAATTAGTTTAAGGAGATTTAAAATACTCTTAATTATAAGAGTATAAATCTTAATAACTATCTTCCAGACTAAGTTACCTAACTTTGCTAAAGTATTATAGAAATAATATTAATATTACCTAAATAAGCTAGATTTAGTAACTTAGTAATAGAGTATCTAGGATTTACTTAGTACTCTTTCTTATAGGAGCATTTAAAGTATTACTAGTTCTTAGAATAATAGCTTAAACTTAAACTACTTTAAGTACCTTATAGTAGAGTATTATAGCTAAAGAAATAACTATAATAATAAGAGATTAATATTAATAATTTGATTTTAATTAAGCTTAAAAGCAAACTTAATAATAAAGAGGAGGATTAAAGTAAAAAATAATATATAAAACTATAAGGTTCTAGATATAAAGGAAAAAAAATAGCTAAGATAGAAATATCTTAAGTAAAAGAAAATAAACTTTATATATAGGTATATATATTTTACTCTATATTTTCCTCCTTATTATCTTCTATTTCTTTTTTACTCTCCTTATCTTTTTCTTATTCTATTTATTAGAGAGAGGTATAATTATCCTCTACTTTATTAAAGATAGAGTATAATTATTTATAAGTAACTAATAATTCTAATTATTATTCCTCTTAAACTTTAGCAGAAAGCTTTTAAATTATTCTAGTTTATAACTATATAGAGTATAAAGCTTAAGCTTTAGCTTTAATTTTAATTATATCCTTTTTTTCCTCTTTAATTACTTATTTTCCTTCTTATTTAATAACTATACTACTTTTACTCTCTATAACTTCTTCTAAAAAAAGCTTTAGCTTATCTATAATTATCTGTCTAAGAGATTTATAGGCCTATATCTTCTTAGATAAAACCTTAAAGAGTATAAGAGGGTTTATTTAAATAAGGTAAGTAAGTATAATAAGATTTATACTTTTATTAATTATAATATCTGCCTTCTAGAGAAATATACTAATTAATATAATCTTATATATAGTATTAATATAATTATAGATATTAGTTAGGTTTTTTATATTAATTAGTAAAGCTTTTTAGTCTTATTAGAGAAATATCTTATCTTATATAAACTAGGTAAGAATAGATTAGATTATTATATTATATAATAGGTATTATTCTTAAAGGATAAATTGCATTTTAGTAGTATTAAATTACTAGAGTATAGTTACTTAAATATATATTATAACCTTAAAACTATACTTCTCTATATTATAGTATATAATAGCTTATAGATATAGCTAGATATTAATAGTTAGTAATATTTTTAGTGCTTTTTTAATAGCTTAGATACTTACTTCTTACTCTTCTTTTCTATTAAGAATATAAGAAAAAAAGCAAGAAATATATTCCTTTAAACTATTTAAGCTAAGTATAAAGAGGATAGTATTTATTAGGTTTAATTAAGGAGCTTTATATACTATAAAAAGCTTATTAGTTTAAGAAAATAATTATTAGCTACTATTTACTAATATATAAAGGTAAAGAGACTTATTTTAGTTAAATTAATAATATTAGGGATTAGAATTAATAAGAGGTTAGTACTATAAGAGGAATAAAACAAAGTGCTATTTACCTGTTACTTAGAATAGTTAGAACTACCTATAGAAGGGTATATAGTTTCTCCTATAATTATAAGAGGTTATTTATAGTTATATAGTTAAGAGAGAAGAAGATTATTCTAAATACTTATTAATAGATAAGAAGAAAAATCATAAAGTTATATAAACTCTAATTAATTAATTATAACTTAAGATTAGACTAAACTCTAGAATATAATAAAGCGTGGAGAGATATAAATGAGATAGGATATTACTGTATGTAAGAGGGGTAAGCGTAAAGTGTTTTGAGCCACTGGTTGCTGCGGACTTCCGTAGTCACCCCTGCCCCATGCCTTCTCTCTCTCTCTTTTTTTTTCGTCCCAAGCAAGACTTGTTATCTTATCACCACGCCCCGGTATGCCGTTTTATGCATGTAAGCCTATCATTTTGTTGGTTGCTCCCCTCTCGTGCCATGCGACAGGGGTGCAAGCTCATTGCCCGATCAGCGACAGCCGTTTGTTGACTTTCGCGGTCGGCCGTTCTCGACCTGCAACTAGCGACAAAGCACCAACCTATTCTTGGAGTCCGTTTCATGTCCCGGCACCACGCAAATGACCAAGGGACTTTGAGTAAAGTTTCAAAAGAGTCGACGCAGTTCTTCTCAAAAACTCATTTGTTCTTCTTCTGACGTCGTCCGTCTCCCATCCGTCGAGGACCCAGTCTTGTCGCAAGCCTGGCACTCTAAGCGCCGTCGACACACCACTGCGGTTACGTCGTACCACCAACCGAAGATGAACGCTACGAAGCGGAAGTTCAACTCCCTGATCCAGGGGATGGGCAGGTCCTCCAAGTCCAGCAACGAATCCTCTAGTTTGCCGACCGAGTCACCGCGCCCATCGACAACGTCGCTCCCAGACTCGACCGCGAGCTCTGCCACAACGACCGAGACGAAGCCCACGTCGATCGAAGAAGATATCCTGCTGAAGCGCCGGCGCCTGCAGGCTCTGACGGAGAGGCGACCCACGATCAAAAACACAACGACCGGCGTCGCCGCGACAAAGGTTTCCAACGTCGTACTGAGGAAGTGGGCGCCGGACTCGAAAGAGCCTGTGGTAAAGGTCATGTCGAAATACGCCCCAAGCGACCGGAACGAACTTCTGAAGAGGCTGGCAAGCTTCCAGGAGATCACCGATTGGACGCCGAAGCCGGACAGAGTCAACGAGATAGAATGGGCGAAGAGGGGATGGGTTTGTCAGGGCAAGGACCGAGTGCGCTGTACGCTGTGCAACAAGGAGCTCGTGGTAAAGCTCAATAAGCGGGAAATTGACGGCAAGGAGGTCCCGGTCCTCGTTGCGTCTGACGTTGGTAGGTTCACGATATCCCCTTCTGAACGTCTGTATATGAACTGATTGGTGAAGCAGAGGAAGCTTTGGTTGAGAAGTACTCGGATTTGATAGTCGCGGCACATCTTGAAGAGTGCTTATGGAGAAAAAGGGGATGTGATGGTAAGTTTCAGTGCCTCGACGTCTCGCTCACTTACTGACCTGTATAGACTCCCTTTTGCGGCTGTCTCTAACCAACGCGAAGTTGAGCATGGAGGCTCTCAGGCAAAGATACGACGAGCTCTGCGGAAGAAAGTCCTTCTTGCCGTATGAGTTCAACATCAGACTTCCTGAGGGTCTGAACGTTGACACCGTTCTCACCCAAGTACCAGACGACTTCTTCACAAACCCTCCACCGGCCAAGGACTCTCCAGACCCAAAGCAACCGAACAGAGTTGCTCTTGCTCTCGCCTTGACAGGCTGGCAGGGCCTGACTAACCCGCGTATCGGTGCGGTGCCGAATTCCGCCTCATGTCACACTTGTCTGCGGAGACTCGGTCTGTGGATGTTCAAGAGCAAGGAGGTCAGCGCTGAGGGGGAGATTCTCGTTCCGGCCCCGATGGACCACCTCGATCCCGTCAGGGAACACCGCTTCTTCTGCCCCTGGAAGAATCCCGTAATGCAACGCCTCGGCACCGCGAAACCTGGTTCCGAATCAGACATGGCGGCGTGGAAGTGTTTGGCGCAGGTGCTCAAGAATGATGCCTATCTGCGCGGAGCTCTCGATGACCGCCCGAAGAACAGAGCATGGCACAACAGAGGCGCCTCAGTACCATCAACGCCAGTTCGTAGAGGTGGCGCCGCGCCATCGACACCGGGAGGACCCTACGATTCTCCTGGCGCCGCTACGGAACCGGCGGACGAGGATGATGAGAAGACACGGGATGCCAAGGATAAGGAGCGTTGGGCTCGCTTGAGGAGGGTGAAGAGTCTTTTCGAATCGAAGAACGCGAAGAAGCTTCGCCGAACGCTTAGCAGGCCGGGTACGGCGCGCTCGACGGTTTCCCTAGCAGCAACGGAAACGGAAGCGGAAAAGGAGAAGGATAAGGCGTAATAACGACTGACGGACCGCTGTAATATACAAACCGCTTAAGCTGGTTCGTGTCTCTCGGATTGGTGGAGTTCTTGCGGGTTTTTGGAAGGCAGGTCATTCCCCGCTGGTGATTAGCTAGAATACCCATATGATGGAGCACAAATATCATGAATACGTTTCGCTCCGCAAGTTCTAGCAGTTGTGCTTCATCGCATATTGTGTATCCCTTGGCACCTTTAAGATGCGTTCAAAGATGGTAACTATCAAAATATTGAGTTGTACGTCTTCAAGAGGGGTATCTTGTCCTTGGAGGCAACCAAACACTATCTTAAACCTTGCCTCCTCACGAACTCCAGTCCCCGAACTTCTTCTGCAGTTCATCGTACGAAACAATCTCTCCATCCCACGCCGTCGGATCACTCTCCATAGCCTTGCCCGGCTCTTGTCTCTTCTCCTCCTCCACCTGCATCTCCTTCTCTTCCTTGTCCGCCGCTCCCTTGTCCACCGTCTTCTTACCCTCCTCCTTCCCACCGCCCTCCGCGGCCAGCGACACATCGCCCCGCGGCGCAACAAACTGCCTCAACCCAACCATTTCCAAAATCTCCATCCGCACCCCGGCCATCCCCGCCGCGCCATACGTCGCATCTATTTTCCAATCCTTTTCCCTATCCATCTTCGCCGCCGTAAGATGAATCCTCGGCACCCAGCCATCCCACCCGGTCCTAGCAAAACACCTCTCCACCTCCCTCAACCGCTCCGCGATTCCCCCTTCCTGCCGGGCCTTACTCCGCAACGCCTTGTCCATCTTGGTGAACACCACCATCACAGGCCGTCCCGCCTCGGCCAGCATCCTCATGACCATCTCGTCCTGCCCGGACACCTTCTTCTCGGCAGACAGCAGCAGAACGACGCCCCTGAGCATGGTCCGCTTGTTGAGATACTCGGTGATCTCCTGGCCCCACTCCTTCCTGCTGGCGTAGCCGTACCCGGGGGTGTCCACCAGGACCATGCCGTACCTCGTGCCCTCCTCGCCGGCGGCGGCGGGGGACATGATGGCGCGGTACGGGATCCCGGTCAGGCCGCCGACGCCGTAGGCGTTCATGGCGACCGTCTTGCCCGCCTTGTGGCTCACCTTGGCCAGCTCCGCCGAGACGCCCGTCAGCGCGTTGACGAAGGTCGACTTGCCGCAGTTGCTCGCGCCCACGATGCACAGCTCCGGCGTCGTCGTGTTCAGCGGGTGCTGCTTGAAGCGGTACGCCGAGTACAGGAAGGTCGCCTTGGGGGAGCGGAAGAAGCTGGTTGATTGGGCGTAGGCGCTGCCTTTGACGGGGGTGACGGAGATGGTGCCTCCGTCCGAGGGGCTGCTGCTGGTCTCGGGGAGGCCATGAATTTCTGCCTTGATTGCGCTAGCTGAGAGGACTGAGGAGTCGTTTCTGGTGCTTCTGAGTTGGTTCTGGGGCTCCAAGGCGCGTTTGGGAGGCATGAAGCACATGAGATTCGCTTCGTATAGCTTCAGAGGGGTGTTTATCTTGTCCTCCTCCTCCGAGGACAACCTTGGCTGGGACGCGGTCAATTATGTTTCTCTCCACGAGCGTGGAATGTCACGTACAATCAAGGCAGGACCGGGCGCCTTTTTCGGGGCTGAAGATGTACCCCGCGGGCCTCGGGACATGTGAGAGGCGCCGGGACGCGGCGACGAGAACCTCCTCCCGCTGTCTCGCTGCCGAAATTCGCTCCTGAGAGCTCGATCTGAGACCGGGTCATATCTCGATGACTGGGTAGTCTGCTCATACGGCGACTTCCCCTTTGGAGCTTCGAATTTCGGGTTGTCCCGGCGTTCGTCGTATTCAATGGATCTGAAGTCGTTGTGAGGCGTCTCGTTGCCTCTGCTTCTGCTGTTGCTCGGACGAAACGGAGCCTGTTGTGGTTTGTTGGGTTCACCACGCCGAAGGTCTGCGTATTCTGCTCTCTTGTTTCGACTGATTTCGTATTTTTGACCGCCTTTGAGGTTGTTGGAGCGGACATTTGGATCATTGCGCGCTCTCTCTGGGGAGACACTCAGCCATTTGACTAGTGGCGGGTGAAAATTTCGCGTTAGGGCGCGGCACACCGGCGGCTTGAAAGATAACATTTGAATTTCTCCCCAGTCTCAAAGAGAATAGAATAAGATATTAACTGTTGCCTGAAAACTTGAATGCGAGAAATGAGTGACAGGTTAAGTGTTGATGAGAATGAAGAAAGGCGTTTGGATCAGCTGTAAGTGGGTATTGCATGTAATCAATATTGACGTCCCGCTACAAGCATAATATCATCGAGGCGGGGTCATATCCAGCTTGGACCATTACAAACGTCACGCGAGTGCAGTGTATCGGCTTCAATGGCCTCTATTTTGTCTATCTCTTTTATGCATGGTTAATCAAAGTCATCGTCATGCATGCCAATTCCCAGGGTGGGCTGGTGAGATAAATCCTCCCAAAAAAAAGCAAGAAAAAAACGACCCATGTGACGCCCTTCCCATCCAGTTGCGAGTCGATCAACCACCGGCCTGGTAGCGGTAGTAGAAGTTCTTCTGGTTGTTGTTCTTCTCGCTGACCTTGTAGTCGCGTCTCTTCTCGTAACGGGTGGCGGCGCTGCGACCTCTGGTTGCCTCCTCCTTAGCGACGCGTTTCGCGTGGTCTGAGACGCCGGCCATACCGGCAGCATCTCTGCGAGCGACCGCGCGGCTGTTGCGAGACTTGGGGTTGCCGGTGGTGGCAACCTCTCTGCCGTCGACGTCCATCTCATCACCGGAGCCAGCAGCCTCGATCGCCAGACGCTCAGCACGCTCCTCGGCAGAGGGATAGTTGTGGAGATTCTGGCGGAAGTACATCCTGTGGGCGCGGTGACCGACTGACTTGCCAGATGGCAGGTGCAATTCATAATCATCGTAGAAGACTGCGCGGGTGTGCTTGTGCGCGTGCGAGTGCCAGCCGTCCACCTGGTGATGAGCGCGGGGGTCGTCACGAGAATGGTGAGGGTGCTTGTCGAGGCGCTCGAACTGCTCGTACTTGCCATCCGCAGTAAAGGCCGTAAGGTCGTCCGAGTCCAGTGAGGAAGCGTCACTGTCCGTCTCCCATCCCTCATCAGCTCCATCCTCCAGCTCCTCGCCGTCCTCACCAACCAACTTGGTGGGGCGCTTCAAACCCAGCTTAGCTCCGCCATTCTGATCAGCCTCCTCTTCCTCATCAGTCTCCTCACCGTCCGAGTATGTGCTGCGGAAATCGTAGAAGTCACCAATGTCCAACTGAACCTCCTCGGTATCGTAAGGAATCTTGCAGTGGCCCTTGTCGCGCATGTGAGTCTGGACAGCGAAGGCCGTCTTCTTGGTCTTGAAGCAGTACAAGCACTGGTGGCCCTCGTGGATGCGCTCCTGGAGGTGCTGGAGCAGGCCCTCGAGGTCAACGAGGTACGGCTTCTCAGGAATGAACATGTCGTGGAAGCGCTCCATGTGGTTGGCGTTGAGCTCAATAGTAGGCGACTCGTAGTTGCAGAAGAGACAAGACTTGACAGTCCAAGCAATCTCCTGCTTTGAGGGGACAGGGGTGGTTGAATCGGACTCCCGGTTGATGGAGGCATCGTCGCCAGGGTGCTGGCTCTGAGCGGACAGGTGGGGGTTCGACGGGCGCTTGACGGGGGAAGGGCGCTCGTCCTTGGACTCATCGATGTTGGCCTTCTTTAGCCCCTCGACAACGGCAGTGAACTCCTCCTCTGCCTCCGAGTCCACCTCCTTTTCGATAGCAATAGGCTCGCCAAGGGAGAAAGTCGAGCTCATGACAGAGCTGGCATCATCGGCGACGGCACCCTTACGGCGGGCGCTTGAAGCGACTCGGACTTTATGCTTTTGGCTCGTAAGATGATTCTGGTAGGCATTTTCGCTGGAATAGGACTTCTGGCAGGCCTCGCAAGTGCGCTCGAAAAGCGCCTTCTCGGCTTCGAGGCTCTGGGCGGCGCGGGCCTGAAGGACCTTCTCGTTGAAGACCTCAGAGGCTATGGGAGGAAGGGAGGCGACGCGGCGCTTGAGGTTGTAGCGACTGTAAGGATGATGTCAGTTAGTCTGGGCGGAATAGGCGGGGAGATGCAGAATGAGGGGAAACAAAACAAATGCAAGTCGCAAACAGGATGGCAGGCTCAAAAATACTTACTGCCAGTCGCTCTTCATGTGGCCCCTCTGGAGATCAATGTTTCTGTACGCAACAGCGCAGGTGTTGCAAGTGTAGGGATGCGAAGCTGCAGTTGCCCCTCCATTAGGAGGAGAGGCACCAAGTGCAGCGACGTCGACGTTCACCACCTCCATGGTGAAGTGTCGTGTATGGATTCTGTAGTCTCTTTTTGAAATGGGTGAATTTGGTGCTTGATTCTTTGAGAATCCCTTTGCAGTATGCAGAGAGCGCGCGCAACTGTGAATTTGCAGAGTGCGCACAGGAAAAGAAAGAAGTTGAGGCAAAGGTTGGCCGTCCCAGGGTGCAAGTGTGTCGGGGACAGTGGAGGGGGAATGAATTTAAAAAGGGAAAATTCTCAAGGGCTTTAGTGGGTTAGGCGGGGGTTTGCTGGGCGGTGATAGGCACGTCACTAAGTCCAGAGCCCTGGCTTGGGTTGATCTGAGAAGTTGTGTCACTGGGAAGGCTTGACTTTTAGCGCGTTCCTGGCAGTTGCTGCCCTGGAGAGTGGGGGCTTAGTCTGCTTCCCGAGCCACCAGACCTGTGAAGAACGGGTAGTCCTCGTGCTTTCTCCAGCTTATATATATCAACAAGTGGTGACGAGCAGACAGGCAGTGAGACGATGGGCAAACTGCCCTGTGCTCGTGCTCTGGTCCAAAGTGAGATAAGATGCGGGCACCTTATCGGAGACGTCTAACTTAATTTTTACACTGGAAGCCTCTTGGTAAGGTCGTGAGCTTCTCACCAATCCTGCCGTGACTTGCCTCGTAAAACAACCTGTTTCTAAGGACACAGTCATGTTTGCAGGAAACATAAACAGTGGGCTCTCCTAGTCGTGGAATGTCTGGTATCTCCTGAGAATGAGGTAATGCTGAGAGGGGATGGAGATGCGAGCCAGATCAAAGCTGGATACTTATTCTGCAGAATGCTTTTATGTCAACTTCTTACTTTCACTTTTTGACGTTCACACTCTGTTCATTCTGCGGGTTTTGTTAATACCTATGTAATCGCCCTCTCCCCTTTATGTTGGAACTGTAACAGGTGACGACTTCTTCTGGCTCGTTAAATTATTGGCAGTGGCGGCATTTGGGTTAAAAAAAAATGAAAGTCGGAGGCAAAACCGCCGAGTCATCAAGCGGGCTAGACCGAGTAGGGCGGGCTTTGTGGGGGGAGGGAAAGACCCCGTTTTGGCTCCCGGGTTCCAGTGTCCCTCAAAACCTGAAGGCGGCAAAGAGCAGCGAACTGGAAGCAGGCTAAGACACTGACAATGCGGCTGATGTCAGAAGGAGGCCCCTGTGCCCTTGTCCAGTTGGTCCCATCTGAAGCTCGAGGGTGGAATTCTTGTGCTAAATTCGGACCCTCCACGGAATCTTCCTCATCCTGATTGCCTGCTCCCGTGCATGCGTCTCCACTCTTCCAGAAGCCCCCCCCGGCAGCCGTGTCCTCCCCCCGTAAAGTCGCACGGTGTCGTCGCCGAGCTTCGTGGCGTGCCTGTACGGTGTCCATTCCTGCCGCCAGCACAGAGGAGACGAATCCACCGTCTTCCTTGCCTACCCGTCGCTAGGAACGAGATCATTTACCATCACCAACATCTTCACTTCCCCAGCTGTCGTCTGGTGCTTTTAATATCTTTGTACCATTAGCCCTTAACGGACATAAAACCGCCCCGGCGCTCGCCCCTTCTCCCGTTACCTCATCGTCGCCTCCTCCACTTAACCGCTCCCTCCTGCGCTTACGTTACTTACGTCGCCATCCTCGTCGAAGACTAGTCCTCTTCAGCATCAAGTCGACTGCTACTGCCACCCGGATGACATGACTCGAGATATGCGTCGCCCTGAGAAGGGCGCTCAGCCCGAAAACCCCTTCGATACCGATGTTCTCGCCAGTCTGTGGGAAGACGCGCCGTTTGCGCGCCTGCCCCCCGATGCGCCGCCAGAGCTGAAGGACATGGTCCAGAATATCGAGAACCCCAAACGCGTCTACGCCATCCACCGTGCCAGTCGCCGGCACAACTTCCAAATTCTCGTTGAGATGTGCGTTATAGACTGCATCTCAAACCCCAGGACATGAACTGATGACAGCATTACAGATACATCCTCCAGCTGCGATACGGATGTGACTCGAAATCGTGTACGACCTCTACCTGTTTCTCGTGTCGCAAACGCCTGGCCGGTAAGGCTCCTATTAGACGATACAACACCACGAGCGCGAGGACGTTAGCCGTCTACTTGGCAAGCCAGGACAATCCAGAGAACGGACTATGCCCCAACCTCAAGCCGTCGAAAGAGCCACCGGCAGCTTTGAACTCGCTCATATTCTCTCCGAACCCCGCTGCGCCGGCCTTTAACGACCCCTTCTCGAAGCGACCTACTACACCGAAAGAATCTCGACGACGAAAGTCGGGCTCATCGGTTAGGGTAAATGGCGAATGCAACGGTACCGCCAAATCCTCTGGAGACGGCGAGGATTTCAGCCGCCGTACGACTTCTCCGCCGAATGAACGATCGCACTTCGATGCCTCAACAGGTACCGCACAGGCACCCGTCAGAATCACGGAAAGACCAATCAGCAAGGACTACCGTTCGTTCGCGGCGAGCGTTTTCGGCAGTGTCGCCTTCAAAATGATGGAATGGCTCACTCCGGCTGGCCTGGACGCCATGTCCCAGAAGGTTGCTGCACTAGAGGTTGATGCCACACCAAGCCCGGGCAGGGATGATCTCTTGAGATCTCAAAAGCCTTCAGGGCAATCAACGCCGATCCAGTCCATATCGCCAGTCATATACAAGGATCAGAATGACTTACCGGAGCCCACTGTTGAGCAGGGACCAGACGCAGCTCTCGAACAGTCTTCCGAGAAGCTTCACAACTCGAGCTCGACGATGCCGAATTCAAGACCGGGGAAACCTAAGAGAAGCTCGAGCGCAAGGGTGCGAGCGAATTCAAAGCCCAAGAGGAAATTGTCTATCGAACCGTACCCGACGTCGTCGTATTCCGAGGATGTCACATCAGGGCTGATGTCCCCCAAGCTGAACGGAGGGCCGCACGATAAGCCCCCTAGGCCACCAAAAGCACCTCATGTGAACCCCTACGCAATTCCAGAGATACCATCTACGCCGTCCTTCTTCGACAACGTCCCACCACAGAATCACTCAGTCACAATTGTTCAGGAGCCGGAATCATTACCGAGGCCAAGCTTGACCAACGGCGATGGCCCCTCAGAAGCAAGGAGGCTCATCCCAGAAACATTACCACAGCCTCACCCCGCTCAGGTCCAACCGGCGAAAATCGAGTCTAAGCAGCTTGAAGACCCGGTAGATGTCTCCATTGCCGATAACATGCTCCCTCAAGCTTTGACTTTACTGAATGTGGAAGTCGTTGACCTGATATGTGACATCCTCCAAGATGATGGCACCTCAGAATCTCACCTTTTCGATCCTGCCAAGATAACCAGCACATACTCTGGGCTGAAGGACAGACCGAAGATGGAGAGGAAGCGAACGTCTCGTAGCAATTACCCAAAGCGACTAAGAAGGCAGTGGAAGCTCTTTATCGAACAAAGTCTGTTCAACATCCTGAGCGACCCTCAGCGCTTGGTCTCATCATTCGTCAAGGACGAGGAGCTTCTCGATTCACATACTATCTGGTACTGCATGCTTCGACTTACTCGTGTCGCTCCTAGCCTGGTTCTCCACAGCCTGTGGATGGCCGCTGGCAGTCTATTTGGAGCGCCGAAATCGTTGCAGTCACTGCGATCCCCAACTACTAGGGTTTTCCGCCGGGAACGTTCACTTCCCAACGTGGAGGCAGGCCAGCTTCTGTCAATCTGCCTGCATGCTCTGGTGGCTGCTGCCCCATTGATAACGGATTCAAGAACATTGTTCGACATGTCTCGTATCCGGTCAAATGGTTTGACATTGGCGGGAAGCGGTGCTTTAGCACGACAACCAGCTTGGCTTTGCCTCCTTTATGACGATGCATTTTCGGACGAACTCGCGCTCAGGCTGGCCAGACGTCTTTTCGCCGCCATCTCTGCCAGGAAATGTTTTGCCGAAATGGTTGCTCAAGACGATGACCTTGACGACGACGAACAGGAGCTGGATGCTCTCCGGCCCCTTCTGATGCAACTCGATTCTTTTAGTGGAGACGTGACGACGAACCCAGAGTTGGACCAGCTTGAAAGAGCCGGACACGAAACCAGAGTATCCACTCTCCTTATGGACTGGGCCAAGACTGTGATGCTCCAAGAATGGGATGGCAAGCCAGAAATTTCGGTGGACAGCTCCTTTGGTGGAGCGTTGTCACTCATTGCGGCCATGTGTAAGTGGATTCCATTTGATGTATGAAAGCACTCAACTCACTGGTAACAGACGAGAAACGGCAATCTCTCCTCATAGGAGACACTCACTTCCGAGTGGACTACTTTGCCGAGAGACTGGATTCCATCAACATGCCCGTTGCCTGGCTGTCACACAGCTCGACCAGGCAAAAGAAGCACCTCCTCGATTTTCCCTTCATTTTCGACCCTGCTACACTTGTTTCGTACTTCCGTTCCATCAACTTCTCAAAGATGAGCCGAAGCTACGAAGAGTCTAGTTCATTGCAGACCAGAATGAAGGCAATCGTTGCACCCGGCGGCTTGATCACCAACCCGCATCATAAGCTGGTTCTGCAGGACCTGCTCAAAACGGCATCGTCTAAGTATCTGATCCTTGAAATCAGCAGAAAGCATGTCATCAGAGACGCTTTTGATCAGCTGTGGCAACGCGAGGACCGAGAGTTGCACAGACCCTTGAAGATTCATCTTGGTGAAGAAGCTGGCGAAGAGGGTTTCGATTCGGGTGGAGTTCAACAAGAATTCTTCCGACTTGCCGTCGCGGAGTGCTTAAACCCAGACTACGGCGCTTTCACGGTGGACGAACGGACCCGAATGGCTTGGTTCGTGCCTGGCTCCATCGTGCCCGTCTGGAAGTTTGAGATACTTGGCCTGCTCATGTCGCTGGCTGTGTACAACGGCTTGACACTTCCGATTACTTTCCCGAAGGTACTCTACCGCAAGCTGCTCGGCGATCCCGTGGACGAACTATATCACATCGCCGATGGGTGGCCAGACCTTGCTATGGGCCTAACCAGCCTTTTGGAATGGGACGAGAGCAATGGGTCGGTCGAAGACATCTTTGCGCGTACCTACGAGTTTTCAGTGTCCATGCTTGGACAGCCCGTTTCACGAGAAATGAACCAGAAGGCCCCTAGTTGGCCGCAGTTCGAAACAAACGCGGAGAAGTCGCTCGTGGACGAGAATCCAGAGGATGCCCCGCTAGTCACTAACGAAAACAGAAATGCGTACGTGAGCGACTATATCAAATACCTCACGGATGTTTCTGTTCGCCCGCAATACGAAGCGTTCGAGCGCGGCTTCCGCGCTTGTCTGCATCCCAAGGCGTTACAATTGCTGACACCCTCCCTACTCCAGTCCGTCGTAGAGGGTGTCCAGGAGATTGACATTTCAGACCTGCGTCGCTACACCAGATATGTCGGCTGGGACGCCAGCCATCGCAGCGTCCGCGACTTCTGGTCGATCGTGAAACGCTACGACGAGAAGATGAAGAGGAGGCTCTTGGAGTTCGTGACGGCGTCAGACCGTGTTCCGGTGGGAGGAATGAAGAATTTGCAATTTGTCGTCCAGCGAAACGGCGAGGAGGAAGGAGAAGGTGGACATTTGCCCACAGCATATACTTGCTACGGCACGCTTCTGCTGCCCGAGTACAAAGATAAGGAGGTCCTGAGAGAGAGGCTTTCTATGGCGTTGGAGAATGCACAGGGCTTTGGTTTTGCTTGAGCTTGAGCGAATGGCGAGGAGTTGAATTTTAAGAGTTGAAAAAGCATGAGGGTGAGACGGACCTATCCCTGGAGCTCCGTAGTTACAAGAAGCGGATGAATTGAGATGCTATCTTTCCAATGCCGCGCCATTTCCTGTGATGGGGTGCGAGACTGAAGTTAAAAGTCATCATTCAACCTCATCTTTGCATCATCCGTTTCTTTGTTTCTTCCTTTCCGGCACCTTCTTTGCTGTTACATTCATGATTGTAACCTTCCTAAAGGTTGCTTTGTTTATCAAATGTGTATTACTACTTAGGCTCAACTCTTCATTTACTCATTCTGCCAGCAATCTTCTTGCAGCAGCATCACTCAATTTGCGAGCTAATGTTGTCCAGGTTGTTTCCCACAGCCTCATCTCCAAGTATCACGCAATAGGCTCATATCAGAAAGTCCGCCACACCATTTGGGCTAGTATATCACCACTATTATGGTACTAGTCGTGGAATTCTCTCAGTAGCTTAAGGGGTATCCCTCGCCAGAGCCAATGTTGAAAGGCAGGTATTTCTTCCAGTTGGAAGACACAACCTGGCAAACGACAGATCTGGAATCATGCAGCACACAGCCCCCGCAGCCTCATTGACGTCTCTTAGTAGCACTGCCACCTTGAATCGCTCGCTGCTGACAGGCGCTGCAGAAAAGCCCGCGACCATCATTGGATAATTGGGTTATCTGCCTGCATGTGGATAAGCAGACTTGCAGGCCGCCGCTCATGCGGAGTTGTACGAGGTTGTGGTATTTCCATCTTCTTCAATCCATGGTCCTGATTCAATGAGCTCGCCATCTTCCGGGCAATTCCGCGTCTTTGGCGTATTTATGCTGTTGCAAACGAAGAAGCGTCGTCAGTGGCAAGTCCTTAAACAGCGCTCGATCATCCGCAACAACTCAGACACGCATCTTGCGAGGTTACAACACGGACATGATCAACTGGCACGAGACTGCTTGTCGGCGACCAGACATTGTCTTTTTAGACGGGCTCGCCATCCCATCATGTCTCAGCTGCGGGAAGGTCGGCCTCGTTGACGACAGTGCGCAAGATCGCTCGAGCGGAACGTTGACAGAGCCATCTTCAGAGGGTGGCTTCAATTTGAGCTGGCCGTCTTCTCTGCCATTCGTTGAAGATCAGAAAGCAGAAGGGCAGTTTCCTGAGGCAAGCACAGCCAACATAACTGACACGGGTACTGGGGTCGAAGAAGTACGGGGAAACCCCACCCTCAAGAGGAAGCGATCGCTCGAGAAGACAGAGCGACCTGTATACGAACCCCTGAACGCGCGAAAGATTCGTCTTCTCCATCTGCTCCCTGGGGCATATCACGATCCGATCCGTTGCGAGCTCAGGGTTGCAAACTTGGCTTTCAAGCCGGAGTATGAGGCCCTGTCATACACCTGGGCTGACGAAACCGGCGACAACTCCAGGTCGCAAAGTGTCTACGTTGGAGAGCGGCACGACATTCTCATCGTCACGGCAAACTGCGCCAACGCCCTTCGTCGCTTGCGGTTCACGGGCTTGAGTAGGGTATTATGGGTCGACGCCGTGTGTATCAACCAAGAAAATACCAACGAAAGATCTCACCAAGTCGGCTTGATGCAGTACATCTACGCCACCGCTCTGAGGGTCCTCATCTACCTGGGCGAAGATCCCGAGGAGCCGGATCCACCAAGAGCGTCAAACCTGTTAAACATAGGGTACAATTGCTTAACGGCAATTGTGGTTCCACTTTTGCCTGATAAAACCCTTGGATGTTTGACAATCAGGGAAACACGCTTGACTTACGCCACCACGACTTGAGCGTTCGCTCTTACTTCAATCGAGTTTGGGTGATTCAGGACATCGCATCTGCCAGGTCCGCATGGGTTCTATTTGGCTCAAAGGGGGCTAGATGGCAAGACATCTTGATCCTCTCAGAGGACGTCTCCGCGATGGCTGGGTCAACCATCATAAAAGACAATCACCACAATCACCAACGTCTTACTCGGTCACATCCATGGCTAGACTTGGTGGTTCGGCCGAGACATAGAGAGATGGACGAGTTCTTTGATTTCTTCGTGGCCACGGCCGTGTGCAAAGCGTCTGATCCGAGAGACAAGATATTCGCGCTTCTGGGTTTGTTCATCGGCACAACGGACGTCGGCCTCGTTCCCAACTACTCCCTCAAACTGTCCGAGGTCCTCGCCGGTGTGACCGCCTTCTTCCTGCTGCGAAATCTGGAATCATGGGATCTTTGTTTTGCCAGTCTGCACTCGCCAATGTCTTCTCTGGGCAAGAGACCTTCTTGGGCCGTGGACTGGTTAGCGTTCAAGCAGTGGCCCAACACGAAGCCCCTATGGCCCCCAGCACTCCCAGGCTCAGCACCACACGACAATGAGACGCCCGCGCATCTCAAAGATAGATCCGAGCCAGTGTTTAGTAAGGACGGTGCACTTATAATTAAGGGTACATTCGAATATTGTCTCGGAGAATGTCTTTTCGACATGGAGTCTCGGACTAGTCCTCCTGGCGTTATTAATGGTCCTTATTACGCGCCAAAGCTGTCTCTCTGCTCGAGAGAAGCTTCGACTAAGGATATCGAATGGGCTCGAGCAACTGACCGAGTGTTCCGGATTCAAAACCTACCGGACCACAATTTGATCCTCAGGCCGCTGGAAGGCACCACCAATAGACACTCTTTCGTTGCCGTTTGTCACCGAATTCGACACGACTACAACTTGGCTCATTTGGTGAACTTGATGGATCGCGAACTTTTGTTGGTGATATCAGCATGGAATACAATGTTCCGGTGCAAAGCGCCGTTGAAATGGTCTTCGACAATCACATGGAACACTATCAAAGCCGTATGCCGACTCATGAAGCGATTCTGGCACCTAAAAGTTGATGATACAAATGGCAACACTTCTACCGGGACATCAGAACAGATACCCGAGGGCTTAGAGAAAGAACTGTATCATCCCAGCGAAACCGGGCTTCCTCCTGATCCCGATGAGGTTCCCAAACCGGCTGAAAGAGTATCCTTGAACAGCCTTGGTCACGCGCTGTTCCTGGAGCTGAAAGACTGGGACCAACAACGCTCCCATCCTCGGATTCAACCATCTAAGTATATTATACAGCCTTTTTGGGACTATGGAGCGACAGACAGCTTCAACGACGACGAGACTCGCACAGACTACAGGTCTGGGCTAATGGCTCCAGAGCGCGCGACGTCTTGGCACCCGGAATATCTGCGGAAGCTGCCGATTGTTAGCCAACTGACCATGATCATGTCTCTGCCACCGAAGACGACCGTAGGTTCTAGAGACTTTCTTTGGCACCTGATGTCGTTAGACTTGGAGGCCAGGACACGAAACTTCGACAAAAGCCTCCAAGCTGTCACCAAAGGCTCCTTAGAAGAGCAGAAGGAGTGGATTCAAGTGTTCCGATGGTTGAGGAATTCGATGAACTTTCGTCCGGATAAGAATTGGGCACCACCGCAGGGAGGGGCGGACGGGACGTGGGCTCACAGCTTCCTTGAACTCTGGGAACTGCTCGTGCCGTCTCATCGCAGTAGAGTACCGGAGGATCCTGACTTTGAAGCCGGTGATGTCGAGTCTGACTTCGACTCCGAAACACACCGACACGAAGGAAAATTCAGTTGGTTAAGAGGCATCGAGAACGCTCTGGACATGGTTGAAGAATCGAAAGAAGATCTGATCAAGGCGCGATCACGCCAGGATGTCAACCACGTACTGGAGGGGTTTGAAAAGGCCTCATACGAATTCAGCAAATCTGACGAGATTGCAGAATACACTGGAACTCCGAGGTACCAAAGGGCAGATACTGCGGTAATCAAGGAATTTCTCACGGGGAACCGCATGGAAGAGGGCCTGGAGAAAACGTGGACATTGTTGCAGGACTTCGAGACGGCCGTGGTCTCCAGAAAGCAGTCGTTACGGACGCAGGAAAACGAGGTGTGGAAGGTCTTGGTCGAGCTCGCGGACGCCACGGAGAGGAAATTGTTGCCATTGGAGGAGCTCTTCATGGCCGAGTATGTCGTGCTAAACGACGCGGAACGCTCGAGGGTTCTTGACGATGTGCAGTGGCAAGACGTGTACATAGCGTAATGAAAGCATAGTTTATTAGTAGACAAGCAGCAAGAATCTCTCTCGTGGACTGTCTTCAATGCCCATCTTACTTTTTTTGAACGAAGTAGTGGTATATATGTATAAACATTACTACATTGTCATATAACTTTTAATCATTATAACAACATGCCCATATTTCCGCGCACCTCGACACCTCAGTCAAAAGTCTAGCACCCGCACACGTTGAACTGCGCAACAGACGGGTCGTGGTCGCTGACGAGGTTGTCGTACAGCTCCCACGAGTTGACGTGGATGTGCTCGTAGCGGGTCTGGTTGGCCTTGACCAGCGCGGGGCTGACGAACATGTGGTCGAGCTGC
Organism: Colletotrichum neosansevieriae; assembly: GCA_036785495.1. Lineage (NCBI taxonomy): Eukaryota > Fungi > Ascomycota > Sordariomycetes > Glomerellales > Glomerellaceae > Colletotrichum > Colletotrichum neosansevieriae. The sequence continues at coordinate 76,115 of JAVHLV010000061.1, read as the reverse complement.
TGGGCGTTCATGTCGTAGACGTACGTGTAGCGCTCATTCTCGGGGATGCCGACGACCTCGTCGAGGTCGAGGAGGCCGGACTTGGCGGCGAAGGTCGTCATGGGCTCGACGAAGGCGAACTCGTTGAAGTCGCCACTGGAGATGATGCGGGCGTTGGGGTCAGCGGCCAGGATCTCGGCGATGAAGTTCTGTTTTCACATGTTTAGTTTCTTTCTCCCTGACAGAGAGGATGGATGGACTTACGCCGGTGATCTCGGCCTGCTGGATGCGCTGGTCGACGGCGCCGTTATTGGGAGGGCGCGGGTCGCCGTGGAGGGAGGAAGAACCGCCTTTGGACGCCCAGTGGACGTTGACGGTGAAGAAGGTCTTGTTCTGGGGACCGTTGATTGCGCGCCAGGCGGCGGCGAGGGGCTTGCGGCTGGCGTCCCACGCGCTGCTGGCGGGGTCGATGCGGCCGGGGTTGTACTTGAGCTCGGGGCCGGGGAGGACCTCGTTGGCGTCGGTGCTGCCGCCGGGGTTGGGCTTCCACAGCTCGATAACGTCCGGGCGGTAGAGGTAGGCGACGCGGATGTTACCGCCGGGCTGACCGCCGTCCTCGCCGTCGACGGGGTCGATGGCGACGAAGTCGTAGACGGTGCCGTTGGTCTGGGCCTCGATGGCGGCGGCGAGGGTGGAGAGGGTGACGTTGGAGGAGACGACGCCGTCGTTGGTCGGGCCCGTGTTGTCCTGGACCTCCTGGACGAAGATCAGGTCCGGGGTCTTCATGTAGTTGACGATGTGGGCCGCGACGGAGGCGAGGTGGTCGGAGGTCGGAGCGAGGTTCTCGACGTTGTAGGCGCCGACGGTGATGCCCCTGCAGTCGCCCTTGCTGACGAGGGTGGTGGGAGGGGCGTTGTTAGCGGCCTCGCTGACGAATGTGATGGCGGTCAGGGGCAGGATGCGGTAGAAGCCGAAGGCGTAGGTGACGACGCCGGTGATCTCGGTGAGCTGGTCGCCCATCTTGGACTCCGGGTTGCTGGTGCCGTCGAGGGGGGAGCCGATGACGATGGCCTCCGGGTTGGAGTCTGTCTGAAGTTAGCCGGCTTATGCATGAGTTGCAAGTGTGAGAAGCCTCACCTGTGGTGGTCATGGTAAGACCACCGTGCTCGTTGCGGCCGGTAACGGGCCAGTCGCCAATGACCCAGGTGTCACCGTACTGATTAGGCCGGGTGATGGCGACGGGGTTCTTGACGGTGACCAGTTCGCCGCTCAGGCTCTCCCAGAAGTCGAAACCGTAAGACTTGGGGTCCAGCACGGGGTTCTCGGTAGAGATGTTGGCGACGGCGTTGGGCACGGCATAGACGTCGCCGCCGTCCAAGCTGGTGAACTGCTCGGTGGGCGGGTTGGAGGTATCGGTGCCAATGACGAGAGGAATGACCTCGTTGCCCTTGGACACCACGACGACGTTCTTGGGGGAACTGATCTCCGTGAGGTAGATGTAGTTCGTCGCAGACCTATGTGCTTATGAGTTATGATATTGGAGTTGCGCCACTACGAGGGAGCCTTACCTGTACTCTTGAACCTTGCCGTCCAGAGTAATGATATCGCCAACCGTCAGGTTCGCGCCGACTGTGCTGCCATAGACGTAGACGGCTTCAGAGGTAGTCTCGTCATCGTCAGGCTCAGTGGAACGCATCCAGATTCCGCTGGGACCTTTGGCAAGCACCAGACCGGTGACGTTAGTCACGGCTTGGTCCTTGAACGGGGACAGGAACTTGTTGCCGTTGATCTCGGCAATGGTCAGGGCCGAGACGGCGCCGGCGGCGGAGAGGAAGAGGGAAGGAATCTTCATCTTGAAGGCAGAGACTCTGAATCGCGACGTGGCGCACAAGCAGACGTGAGAATGCGGTCAAGAAGCTCTCCCTCCGGATCAACGTCCCAAGCAAAGAGGAAAGATCATCGGAGTTCGTCGCCGCGGGGGCTGCATCTTTTATGTAGGATCTGTATCCGTATCCGTAGAAGCTGAACATCTTGGCTCCCCTGCGGTCTACCCGTTGCGCCCCTGGTCAAGGTCGTATCGATGCGCGAAATGAAGTCCTGCATCGCCCGGGCTCCACGGTCCATCCGCCCTTGCATCGCGGCGCGGGATGCTGCCTCTCTCTCTGCAGGTGAAGCATGTGGTCTTGGCGGACGCGAATCTTCGGTTCTCTGCGGGTTATCGATGACGACCTGACGGCCAGCTCCGATATTACCAGTCCGTCAGAGAAGCGGAAGAGCTGCTCTCACTGGACAACAGCATGGCGGACATTGTCTATCAACGAAGGCAGGGGCCGTATCAATTGGCCTCTTAGAGCCCTCGGTGCCTGGCACGTTCTCGCGGCAGTCTCTTAGCTATTCGTGAGCTTGGCCCTGGGCCTGATCGGGAAGGTGAAGGGTTCCTGCGAGAGCGGGAGAGTCGCCTAGCTGGTGTCTAGTGTAGCTCCAGTGGAGACAATATTAAGACCAAGAAGAAGGATGTGGGGGAAGTCAAATAATTATTCATGGGGGAGTTTAAAAGACTGAAGACCACTTTACTTTTGACGTTCGACGGGGGCCAGCATCAATAAAGAGGTATGCTCCATTGGAATTGGGATTAGCACGCTGCATTGGCCTATTAGAAAGTAGACAATGAGTCGCTCAACTCGACGACGACCCGGGCCAATTCCCTGCCTTGGGTAGGTATTGCTCGCAAGGCCCATAGCCAAGGTTGAGTGGACGCGTGGTGTCTTGCTGTTGTTGGTCGAGAGCGTGGGAAGGCGTCGCTGTCGTGGTGGAGGTGCGGAGAGCGCTACACAGGGATTAGCGCCATAACTCAATCTGTGCCTTATCGCCTGCCAATCAGTGCCCTCACGTGCTGGGAAGGAGTCGAGCCGGCCCCGGAGCTCGACCCCGGCCACTCATTTTTAACGACTGGCCCCTGGCCCTCCGGCTTTTGCCTGTTTTTGTCACCGGGCCTTCTTTTCACTTTAACACCTCACTCTTAGTCACAACCTGTCGCAAACCCGAAATAGACGATGAGGCCCATCTCACACAACTCACACATCTCAACTCTCGTTTTGAATAATCATTTTATGTTTTGAAAAACTCACTGTTTGATTTCTGTTTTTCTGGTATCATCACTAAAAACAAAGAACACTCCGGCCCCGAAACTGCAGTGCGCACCTCACTCAATTCCCTAAAATCCCCCCCCCCCTCCGATGACATTACAAAGTTTTGTAAATCAGCAGCGCCATGAAGCAGATTCCGTTCATTGAGTCAAATCCCCCATCCCCCGTAGAAGCCTTTTCTTTTCGAAAAAGGCATCACTGTCTCAAACCCATGATCTCTTTTGTATGTATCGGCAACGACAAGGGGGGGGACAGCCGCTTTTCCCGTTTTCAAATTTGTCGAGATCAGCTGGCTATTTTGCGCGCACCACAAGAAAAGAAAAATTGAGGGTTTCCCAGAACCCACGCACATACACACATACACGAACATAACTCTGGGCAACGGCTCTACCAGCGTAGCTGCCTATTTCTCCGGCCGAGATTGTCTCCGGAGTGGTCATCCCGTCCGTGGACATCGGCACCTATCTACAGGTCCCACACACCCCGGAAGCGTGATGCCTCCTCCGTTTACTCCTGGTCGTCGGCGTGGTCGTTGACTTGACGGTCCTCGAGATCGGCAGAAGACTCATCGCGACCGAGGAGACCGTTGAGGAGAGCGAGGGGGTCGTTCTGGGCGTTGGCGCCACCAGCAGCAGCGTTGTTGTTGTTGTTGTTGTTGTTGTTACCACCGCCAAGCTGGGAACGTCGAGTTAGCACATGCTTGCCGACAACTAGATGTTTGAGGGGTCAACTTACTCCGCCGAGGAGGCCGCTCAGAATGTTACCAGCGCCACCACCCTGTTGAGCATTGTTGTTGTTGTTGTTGTTGTTGTCTGCGTTTCCGTTGTTCTTCTTGCCGCCCTTCTTGCCGCCCTTCTTGCCGCCGGCATTCGTGGTTCCGTTGTTGGCAGCACCACCACCACCGGCGGCGGCGCCGTCGTTCTTCTTGCCCTTCTTGCCCTCGGCCTTGGCCTTCGCGCCCCCGGCGGCGTCGGCGTCGGCGGCGTCCCCGTTCCCGTTGCCGTTGTTCTTGTTCTTGTTCTTGTTCTTCTTGCCGGCGGCTCCTCCGGCGTCGGCGGTTCCGTTGTTGGCGGCACCGCCGTTCTTCTTGCCCTTCTTGTCCTTCTTGCCTTTCTTGCCCTGCGCCTTGGCGCCCTTGGCCTTGTCTCCCTTCTTGCCGCCCTTCTTCTTGCCTCCGGCGTTGGTGGTTCCGTTGTTGGCGGCCGCTCCTCCTCCGGCGGCACCACCGGCTTTCTTCTTGGCGGCGACGGCGTTGGCGGCGTCGTCGTCTGGTGTGAAGAAGTTAGTTTTTTATGTCCTCCTCATCTTCACACTCCTCAAGTGGAGAAGCTTACTGTTCTCGTCCTCGTTCTCACCCTGCTCGCCGTCGTCGGCGGCGGCTTCTTCCTCGTTCTTCTTGCCGCGGCGGAACTTGGGGCGGACGTCGATGCGAGGGGCGAGGTTCATGTCGCCCATGGGGAGAGTGACGGCACGCTCGTTGGCCTGGGTAGGGAGGGCGATGACCTGGGCAGCGAGGGCCGCGAGGGAAAGGATGAGAGTGCTCTTCATTGTGAAGGATTGTGTGTTTTTTTCTAAAACTTTCAAAAGAAAAAAAGAATAAAAAAGTGTGGTTGAATCTCTACAACTGGAAAAAGGCGGTTCACAGAACCAGGGAATGGAATGGTAAAAGTTGAAGAAAGTGAACACAGAAGGAAAGACTGGACCAGCCAAAGAGAAGGACCTGAACCAGAATCGTGAAGTTGTTGATGTAGGACTGAAGAGTGCCGAGAGGAAGGAGGTCAATGACAGTACCGGATCGGGGGGACGTATTGATATAGAGTATAAGCTTGGCTGCGAATCTCAGCTCGGATCTGGCGCCCTGGATCCTGGCCTTCGGAATAGACGGCGAAGGCCCTGGTTGCTACCATGAGGTCACAGTGCCAAGGAATTGAGACGTCTTGTCAAACAAATGAGGTGAACGCTATCTAGGTGCAATGTCACCATGTCAAGCCATGTCACAGAAGTTGCGATTCCTGATCCATCTGGAAGGCAGTGCAGAGGGGCGGGCTGGACTGGGCTTCTGGTTCCCAGTTCCCAGTTCCCCGTCTGCGATGTGCATGGCTGTCCGCTACCATACACCCTGAGGTGTGGAGTTCAGGGGAGTCTGGACAATTCGAGCAGCGTGGTTTGAGAATTGGGGGGGGAAAAAGGTGAAGGTCGATTGGGCGAATGAGAGGGTGCGTGTGCCAAGCATCACGACGGCGCCATGTCGCGCCAGTACCCCGGAGCAGCCGTGGGCCGGGGAAAGCGGAGACGAGAGGGTATGTAGCCAAAAATAATGAAGAACACGAAGGTGCAAAGTAGCCGATTGATGGTGATGATGGTGATGATGGGATGGGCATTTCGCTACCGTGCGTCTGCGGTTGATGGTGCCGGTGAAGACCATGGGGGCCGACGGTTGATCAGACGGCTGTTGATTCAGAACGGCCCCGCCGCAGCGGGTATGCGGAGGAGGCACTAATAAGTCTGGTACTTGGTTTGCTATGCAGTTAACTCCCTGTGGCTGCTGTCGAGAAAAGAGAGGAATGCGGCGACATGCACAACAGCCATGTACCCTGACCGACTTGGCTAGTTGGCAGCCCTTCCAGCCCTGTCTATACACGCGTAGTACGTATGCACCGGGGACAAGCCATGGGGGGTGGGAGTGGTGGTGAAATGGATATGGGACTTGGAGAAGGGGGGGGTTAAGCGGTTTGATCGGAGGACAGGTTGTCAAACCTGGGATGAAACACGCCCAACTCGAGCGCTTGACTGCTGCCGCGAACGCCTTTTTTTCAGTCTCTCGCACCCGACATTTTCCACACTCCTCTCTGTCCAACGAGCTGGCAAATGGAGGGCCAGGATGGATGTCTGGAAGCTGGGCGTGGATGAAGCGAAGAAAAAAAAAAGTCTAAATTTCAGAATTGCAACGAGGCACCCTGGACTCGTTTCTTGACAAGCAGGGGAATCTCTCGTGCAAGTGATCCGCCTCCCCTTCCCCTCGCCTACATGATAATCGGTTGCAGCAACGGATATGACTCTCTACATGGTCGTATCTCTGCAGGTTCTTCTGGATGCCGTGGCATAGTTCTGAACTGGGTAGTTGGATAAACCGGCTACGATGGGCGTTCGCGGTAGAATGTAGCGTGTATCAAGGAGACGATCCCCACGAGCTTGTGTTTGTGAGCCGCACTACTGTACGATGCGCCGAAGCTCCCTCGATACCTTACCTAGGTTAGTGTAGTGTACTAATCCCCTTTTCCACACAATAAATGCCGAGGGCTGGAACAAATGGTAACGCTGGGAAGCCCCCTCCCCTGGGCTTACTTGACCTGACCTGGGTAGGAAACTGGTTGAACCTGGCCTGGCCTGGCCCGGCTCCAAGGTTCAAGTCGGGAAGAGACAAGAGAAGGAAGAAGCACGGTGTTTCAACTCGTGCATCGAAATGCCAAGGGCTGCTGTCTCGAAGAAATGAACAAAGTCGGGCGATGGTCGTCGCACATCACGGCCAAGACTCTCAGCAGAGGAGAGAGAGGCTCAGATTGGGGGCGAGGTGAATAATGGAAAATCTAAGAAGGAGTGGCCAAGAAAACCCCCCAAAGAAACCTCCCCTGGTGGTTGGCGATGCTTATGTGAATCTTGGGCATGGCGGTTTCCAATCTCTTGGGTCGGGTCGTCCTCTTTTCGCTGTGGACGACTGAATGACAAAAAAGCCAAGTTTTCAAGCGAGGGAGGGATGAACGGATGTGCTGCGATCCTGTTTGGGAAATCATGGAGAATCAGGAGGCGGGAGAGCGATGATCGGCGAGAGAGAGAGAGAGAAAATCAGACAGCACCGAGACTCAGGAGAGAAGCATTGAGGTGACAGGGGAACCCACCCGCCGTCCGTCCATTCTTTGCCACCGTCCCCAGGCGTATCCCCTACGATGAGAGAAGAAGAAGACGGAAGACGAGATGATGTGCCGGTGCTTGGTGTTAGGTAGTAGTTCGCATCAACTTTGTCTGCAGGTGCGAAAAAGGGCCCCATCTTTCCCAGACTTGGTCAGCCTGGACCCGAGCAGAAGGGAAGGCCCCAATTTGTCCCGTCTTGGCGGCCTATCAACTTCACGTGGCGGCTGCTGTCTCTCAGTCTCAGTCTCAGTCTCAGTCTCGTCCGTCGTGGTGCCGCGCCCAGCTCACTCGGGACTCAGTGCAGAGACGCAGTCACGTTGGTGGGTGATGACGAGTCCTTTTCTCAGGTTAGGTCGGGTCTTCCCTTCTTATTCACGTCGTTCCCACGTGTGATTGTGAGAAGTTCGGTGGTGTGTATATTCCAAATTCCAAAATGACTCTCTTTCTATCCTCCGCAAATGCATGTCTGGGGTTGAATCGCGCAAGGTCTGTAATTAGCAAAAAGAAAAATATGAACATCAGCGCACGACAACTTCAGATGAGCGGCAACTTGGGATGATGTTCAAACCGGAAACCGAGCGGTGGTGACGAATCCCTCTCAGATTTATTGGTATGGTCGCCCCGGGCTCTTGCTGTTTCTCTGCGATTCTTTACAGATTACAGAAGCTTTCCTTCTCGCCTCACATGAGAGACCTGCTTTCACTCATCTCAAAAAAAAAACCCCCCATCTCATCAATGTGAACCATCAGACTCGGACGGACGGTTCCACGTCAGACGGCGGTGCGCCCGTCGGCGGTTCGTTCACTGCGCAATTTCGACAGTAATCTCGACGCCGAGGTCGAAGCGCGGAGCCCGCATTGTCCGATGCAGAAGACTTTCCTGCAACACCGTACACGCAGCTTGGGCCTGGCCGTCTAATCTCTTCGTCCCTTTTCTTCCCGACGCACTGTCTCTCATGGCTCTCCTTCGCTGCACATAATACTGAAGTAGCGAGTGTCAGTCAAAAAGATGAGACCGCTTCCGCTTTGGGCAATTGGCAAGGTGGCTGTGCAGTCAGTGCTGTGCCGCCTACCGAAACTCCCATTATCCTGGAACGGCACACACCAACGCAAATCGCACCCAAGATGGCGGCGCTGCCTGGAGTCACCAAGCTGATGACTCCAATTCCAACTTCTTCCGTGCGCCAACAAGAAGCACAAAAGATCTTTTATCGGAACCAGTTCCCTTATAACCCCGAGAGACTAAATTCATCGCAATGAAGCAGTTGTGATACACAGCTCTTCTCTCTCCATCTCTCGCATCGCAACCACTCGTGATGAAATCTCGAGTAAACGAAGTAGCAAAACGTTACATTCGTTCGCTCGTTGTTTGGTTTGAAATCTGCTACTACTCTACTACTACTCTACTACTACTCTACTACTACTCTACTACTACTCTGATTTAAAACTGCCCACTCCGTCCCTTCTTTGAAACACGACCAGCAACAGGAAACCTCCACTGCCCGCCGTCGATCGACCAAAGAATGTGGAGCCCGCAATCGGCTTGCCCTGCCGGCCTCGACGACTCGCTCGGTCCGTGGGCCGGAGCTGCGTGCCGGGGCGGATTCGACTTTACGCTGCTGTTCGAGGAGTCCGTCCTCGCGATTCCACTGCACTGTCTCTTCCTGCTGGCCCTCCCCAGCTGCGCTCTGCGCCTGGCGAGGACGGATGTCAAGGTCGTTGCCAGCATCCTCCGTCCTCTGAAAGCTGTTCGTCTTACACACCTCAAACAGAATTGACTTTTTTTTGTCTGTCACTTTTTTTTCTGGCTAACAAATTGCAAATTGAAAAAAACAAGGGAGCTTCCGTGGCTTTGGTAGGCCTCAACCTTGCTCTGCTGGTTCTCTGGACCACTACCTCTTCTGCCTCCATCACCCATACCCGTGCGACGATTCCAACTGCCGTTCTTAGTGTCGTCGCTTCGTTGGGCTATGGTCTGCTATCATGGCTCTCACACGAGCGTTCCGTGAGACCCTCGTTCGTCCTTTCGACGTACCTGTTCCTGTCCGTCTTGTTAGACACAGCCCGTGCTCGAACACTATGGATGCTGGCTCGGAACCAGACCATCCCGGCCGTCTTCACTTGCACGCTCGCTCTGAGGGCTGTCATGATTCTGCTCGAGTCGACCGAGAAGCGACGCATCCTGGTCCCGCAGCACAAAGGATATTCCAAGGAAGTGACCAGCGGCACCTTCAACCGCTCCGTCTTCTTCTGGCTGACGTCACTCTTCATCAACGGGTACCGAAACATTCTCAAGCTGGAGGACCTGTACCCTCTGGACCCGAAGCTGGCTTCTGAGCCTCTCTACGAGAAACTAGCGGAGGCGTGGGACAAAGGTAAACAATTGTTTCCACTTTAGAATTCCCTTGTAGGGCCGAGGGCCGAGAGAATCGTCCGCGGGCTAATCTTAATCTATCTGCCATCGAACAAAATAGTCCCCGACAAAACCGTCCCCAACGCTCTGTTCAGCACCTGGCTCCGCGTGTTCGCGGGTCCCATGTCCGCCGCCGTCATTCCGAAACTCTTCCAGATCGCCTTCAATTACGCACAGCCTCTGCTCATCCAGCAGGCCATCGAGCTGGCAGGCCTGCCCCAGACGCGGGAATACGACAATCGCGGTTTTGGCTTGATAGGCGCTTACGTCCTTGTTTACACCGGTATTGCGGTGAGTTTTCCTTTTCTTCGGAAGAAGTTCTAGAAGCATCTCGCAGGGCTCGGCGATTCTCGAGCCATTCAACTGGAGGCAGACTAACAAAAACGGTGTTTTTGGCAGGTTTCGACAGGCCAATATGAGTGGCGAACGCAGCGTGCGGCGTCTATCATGAGGGGCAGCACGTCGGCCCTAATCTATCAGAAGGCGCTACGTCTTGACTTGACTTCGCCCAACGTCAGTCCGTCGGGGGCGTTGACATTGGTCGGGACCGATAGCGAGCAGATCAGCCAGGCCGTGAATCAGCTGCACGAGATATGGGGAGGTCTGGTGGAGATTGGCATCGGCATCTACTTGATCTACAGACAGCTTGGAGCTGCCTGTGCAATGCCTGTGGCCTTGGTGTTCGGTACGAGGGCTCTAAGAATTACTATCGTGAAATGACAACTAACAACTCCTCGCAGCCACTATGATACTCATGGGGTTCTTGGCCATTCCTACGGGCAAAGCCTCGGCGCAGTGGATCAAGGCTTCCCAGGACCGCGTGACGACAACCTCCAAGACTCTCGGTAGCATCAAATGGCTCAAGGTGTCCGGTCTCAACGATGTCGCATTTTCGGTCATACAGAAGCTCCGCAGTGTTGAATTGGTCGTTTCCAAGAGATACAGAGTCCTCCTCGGCGTGACCATGATGTTGAGTAAGTTGCCTTTCCACCTGGCCCGCCAAGAAGATTTCTGACAACTCACACTCATCAAGTGGTCTGCACACCCATCTGGTCTCCAATCCTCACCCTCGGAACCTTTGCCGGCATCGCATCTCGAAGCGACGACACGCTGACCATTTCAAAAGCGTTTACCGCCTTGTCCATCTTGACTCTGGTCAACCAACCCCTGGCCGGCATGATCATCGCCCTTCCCATCACGGCGGCCGCCGTCACCTCCTTCCAGCGCATCCAGGATTTCCTGAACGGGAAGGAGAGGACCGATACCAGAATAGCCACGGGGAGCGGGAAGAAGTCTTCAAAGGGCGCCGTGACTTCAAAGGGCTCAGCGGCCGTTTCAATTTCAAGCCCGATTCAAGGCATCGAGCTCTCGGAGATCCGAAAGCCCGAGGTTGAGAGCGAAAGCCTCTCGGAAAGCATCGTCGCCTCGGTGAAGGGGACGTTCTCTTGGTCAGATGACTCGAAACCGGTCATTGATATTGATGGCTGGGACGTGAGGCGACGAGCGTTTACCTTGGTTGTAGGCCCCGTTGGCTGCGGCAAGTCGACTCTCATCAAAGCCCTGCTCGGTGAACTTTCTTCGTTCAAGGGCTCCATCCGGACCAACTTCTCAGGGGCTACATACTGCGGCCAATCAGCTTGGATCCCGAATGCGACTGTGCGCGATATCGTCGTCGGTCATGGTGTTTTAGATGAGTCCTGGTACAGAACCGTTATTGCGGCATGTGCGTTGAACGAAGACATTGCAAGCTGGCCCAGTGGAGAAAATACTGTTGCTGGGACCAAGGGTATCTCGATGAGCGGCGGCCAGAAGCACCGCTTGGTACGCGGGCCATCAACCCCCAGCTGACGTGTTATGCTAACTGAGACTACTACTATAGGCCATAGCACGAGCTTTGTATGCGAGACAAGAGCTGTTGCTACTTGATGATATCTTCAGCGGCCTCGACTCCAGCACGGAGGATATCGTCTTCGGCAACCTTCTCGGCAGCAACGGCTTGCTGAGAAACACGGACACAACTGTAGTTCTAGTCTCGTCCGACTGTTCGTTTCCCTCTTTCACTTCACTGCCGTCAAACTGTGCTAACATTTGACAATTAGCCCGCCGGATCCCCTATGCCGACGACGTAGTCTTTCTCAACGCAAATGGCCAGATTGAGGCTGTCAATCCTGCATCAGTTCCCAGCCAGACCTCGGGCCTGACGGGTTCGGAGACTCCATCAAGCTCGACACGACATGAAGATGGTCTTCCAACAGTTTCCGACAACGCTAAGAGCGCCCAGACCTTCCTCGATGCGTTAGATGACAAGGCCGACGCGACACGCCAACTCGGCGACTGGTCCATGTACAGCTTCTACGCGAAGGCTGCTGGGTGGTTCAGCCTATCGATGTTCGCTGGCTGCATGATTTTGTTTGCCTTCTTTGACTCGTTTCCAGGTACGCCGTTTGAACCCTACTAGGCCACGAAGTGCCCAAATATTGACGTTACTTTTACCAGACATCTGGCTCAAGTGGTGGACGGAAGCAAACGAGACCAGACCGAACCAAGACCTGGGCAAGTGGGTTGGCGTATACGCTGCGTTTGGCATCGGCTCCATCCTCTCCTTTTTGATCAGCATGTGGTAAGTGGTAGACTCCTTCACATCAACACACCAAGCCTCCCTAATCCTTCTTCTCCCAGGCAACTGTTCATCGTCATCATCAACCACTCCGGCGTCTACTTCCACGGCGTCCTGCTGGACACCACTTCTCGGTAAGAACCATTCCCGCCGCCGCTCGTCTTCGTCAAGGACTAACAACAAGCCAAAAGCGCACCCATGTCATTCCACAGCTCGGTCGACAGCGGCGTGACGGTCAACAGGTTCAGCCAGGACCTCCAGCTCATCGACATGGAACTCCCAGCCGCCGCCCTCGGCGTCGCCATCGGCATCGTCTTCGGCATCGCCCGGTTCATCATGATGTCCGTATCGTCGCGGTACATGGCCGTCATCCTCCCGTTCATCCTCCCGGCGTTCTACGCGATCCAGCACTTCTACCTGCGGACGTCCCGCCAGATGCGCCTCCTCGACATCGAGCACAAGGCGCCCCTCTACACCCAGCTCATCGAGACCCTGGAAGGCCTAGCCACCATTCGGGCGTTGAACTGGGAAGACGGCTTCGTGCGAACGAACATGCATCGTTTGAACGACTCCCAGCGGCCGAGCTACCTCCTCACTTGTCTCCAGCGGTGGTTGACGTTTTCGGTGGACATGACCATCGCCGTCATCGCGCTGATACTCATCGTCCTTGTGACTACACTTCGAGAGAAGATCGGCCCGGCGTTTATTGGTATTGCCCTCAACAACGTTCTGTCGTTCAGCGGAGTCATCAAGGCGTTCATCACGTCCTGGGTCATGCTCGAGGTTTCTCTCGGGGCTGTGGCCAGAGTGCGGAATTTCGCCGTGAATACGAAGCCCGAGGGGGACAATGGGCGTGACCTTGTTGAACCTGGTGGAGAATGGCCGACTCAGGGACGGATCGAACTCCGCCATGTTACGGCATTGTATCCGTAAGTCCTGCCTTGTGCTGTGAAAGGGGATGATGGGACGGCTAACGGTGTGGTCAGATCTGGAGGAACCGTCCTGAAGGGAATCTCCTTGTCGATCCAGCCTGGTCAGAAGGTCGCCATATGCGGTCGAACAGGAAGGCAAGCCACCTTCAACTTCCCCCTTTTCCCAACGTCATGTCCTGAAAACTAACATGTTGCAACAGCGGCAAAAGCTCCGTGGTCCTCGCACTTCTCCGCATGTTGGACCTAGAAAGCGGATCCATCACCATCGACGGCGTTGACTTATCGACCGTGCCTCACGAACACGTCCGCTCCAAGCTCGTCGCGGTACCGCAGGAGTCCTACGTGTTCGACGGAAGCGTCCGCCTCAACATCGACCCCACCGAGAAGGTGCCAGATTCAGAGGTCGTCGACGTGCTCAAGAGGGTCCGGCTCTGGGGCAAGGTAGACGAGAGGGGCGGTCTCGACGCCGTCATCGAAGACAAGTTCTTCTCCCAGGGCGAGGCGCAGCTTTTGGTCTTTGCGAGGGCCATGTTGCGGGAGAGCAAAGTGCTCATCCTGGATGAGATCACCAGCAGGTAAGGTTATATCATCAGTCATATCTGGGAGGCTAACTGACTGACTGACTGACTGACTGACTGACGGGCTTTAGTCTGGATGACGAGTCGAGCCGCGTCGTCGACGAAGCACTCGGATCGTGGTTCGAGGGCTGGACCGTCATTGCGATCGCGCACAAGCTGGACTCGATACTCGACTTTGACAGGGTCGCGGTGGTCGATGCTGGTGTTTTGTTGGAGTTTGGCGAGCCTAGAGAGCTTCTTGGGCGAGACTCCGCGTTCAGGGGGTTATATGAGCACTCGGCTAAGAAGGCTGAGTGAAAAAGAAGGAAAAAGGACGATGGAAAAATGATGTGAGAGACTTGTATAACAGAGTGGCCATCACAGCTCACTAATTGTATTTGTAATGAACAAACGATACCCCTTTCCTCGATGAAAATCTTCCTATTCAATAATATTGACTATGTAGAGTTGAAAGGGAGGATAAGAAAAATCACAGAGGACCGCTGCTGACGACGACGTCGGATCGAAATAACAAACACGAGAACAATGACCGTGGGGGAGGGGGGGCAGTGATAGAGGTAAATTGGGCGAGGCTCAACTCCCATGTAGCCGGACACTTCATCGCAAATAGCAGAACAAGTCCGCGAAACCCCAACCCCTATCAGATCCATCTCCATCGGCTAATTGTACGCGAGTCGCCCATCGTTATACTTCCTTTTCATCAATAACGACCCCATGACTCTCTCGATCTTGTCCTCCAACTTCTCCGTCGTTAGCCGCCGGTCACCATCGACAGAGAGATATACACATAGCTGTGGAAATGCTTGCTTACCTTGCTGTACTTGAAGACGAGCCACACGGCCGACGTGAGGAATATGGTGACGGCAGCGAATGGGATGTAATAGTACCACGGAGGGTTACGGCTGAGAATGTCGATGTTCATGCCGAACGACGTCTTTCCAGTCATCATATATTAGCGTCTCTTCAGACCTCTTTATGCGGGCTTAGGGACAATGCTCACCGCGATGAAGGTGAGGGGCAGGAAGATGAACTGGATGGGGAAAAAATGTGTGAGCGAATTCCTCCTACGCGTAACGCTTTTTCCCCGATGTTATGTCACTCACGGTGATCCAGCTTAACCGCTTCAGACTAGCTGCCATCTTCACCGACTGACGGGCCTCGTTGATGGAGACCAGGTTGAATTCCTGTTTTGAAAATATGTCGGTGGGAAAATAAAAATAATGACTTTTTTTTTTTTTTTTCGCAAGATGTAGAACTTACCATCTGAATGAGATCCCTGGATATCTCATCCAACTGGCTGATATAATCACTGACGTCCTCGGAGAAGGCATCTATGAGCGTCAGGAGCCCATCGAGCTCGCCGACGTCGTCGTGCCGATGACAGTACTCCGTCGCAAACACCTTGGCCTCGCCGACCGTCACTTGTAACCGCTGTCTGTAGTTCACCGACCTCAACGCATCTTTGAGGAGCGTGCCTAGAAGATTGGGGTCGCTGCCGTTTGCCCCCAAGACCTCGCGACGTCTCTGTAGCCGACGACTCTTGTCAGCCAGCAAGAACCTCCGGAGAAGAGAGCGGAGAAGGGGGGAAAAAAAGGGGGGGGGGGAGTAAACCCATACGTCGCTGTTCACCATGCTGATGGTGTTCTTGACAAGCAAACTCCACTTGTGCCTAATCTGAGATACGAAGCTTCGGAAAAGCTCGATGCCTTTGTCCGGTAACCAGATTTCCTGCAGATTGCTGAGGTGAGCCGTTGTCCGCCACGACTGGACCCCGTGATCGTCGGTATGGGGCGACACGTTCCAGCAGATCCCCAACGTGCGATACTTGCGAGACTCGAGGGACGCGGCGGGAAGCTCGATCTTCAAGTAGTAGATCCACGTGCTCTTCTGCACCTCCACGTCTGTGGATTGATATATGCGCAACACGAACGGGGCATCGGGCTTCAAGCTGTGTAGCTGCTCCACGTTCAGCTCATCGAGGCCGGGCAGGTGCTTGTTCAAGTCCAGGATATTGCTGGGTTTTGCATTCAGTTAGATGGTCTTCATCATTCGATCAGGTTGCGAACTCCAAAAAAAAAAAAAAGGGAAAAAAAAAAAACTCACATGGAGAAACGTCCCGTGTCTGATTCATTAGCTGTGCTCCACGAGAACTCCCTCGGAAGCGGTCTCAAGAGCTTAATCCCCTCCTTATCCTCGTATATCTCGAGAGAGTCATCGCTCTGCAGGCCGAACACCTTGCGTATCTTCCCGAGGTCGACGCCCTTCGTGTCGGCGCGGTTAGCCACGAGCATCTGAATCAACTCGAAGTTGCGGGTATCCAACGCCAAGCTGAGAGGGACGACATTGTTGACGTCCCGGGCGTTGACATCGGCCCCCCCTTCAATCAGTCGCGCCGCCATCTCGACGTCGCCCAGCGCGATGGCAGCGTGCAGAGGCGTCCACTTCTCGATGTCGGCCGTGTTGACGTTGTACCCGGCCTTCAGCAGAGACCCCAGCAGCGACGCCTTCTTGGCCCGGACGAGGAGGTGTAACGTCACGGTGTCCTTGTGGCTCAGGAGCCGCGCGACTTCTTCTTGGTTGTGCTTGACCGCCCACCACAAGGGCGTTTCTCCGTAGCTGTCTCTGGAGCTCACCGGGACGCCATCGTCCAGGAGACGGGCTGCGGCGTGCTTGAGCCCGAAAAAAGCGGCCAGATGCAACCCCGTGACGTCTCGTGGAAACTCTTCGCTGTAGCCCGTCTTCTCAAACGTGAGCGTTTGACTGATTCCTTCGAGTCTCGTCTTGTCTCGCAGGAGATCCAGGACGTCCTCGCTGGTTTCGGACGACGACGACGAATGTGCGTGGAAGCCCCAGTTGCAGGCCGCGTACTGCAGCAGAGGCTGAAGACGAAGTTTCTCTTCGTGGCCTTTCTTGGACTGGAAGAAGGCCTTGTTGGATGGCATCTGCAGCTTGACCTGAAAGGAAGTCCGCGCGGGTTGGTATTGGTGGTAATACGACTGCGTTGGGTGGTACAGCCTGTCCATCATGCGTGGAAGCCAGGGACTCTGCGCGGGGGTTCCTTCAGAGGTTTCTTCGGAGCCGGTCAGCCCGTTGCGGGACGACGTGGATAGCTGTCTCTTGGTGTCGGAAGAATCCTCAATGACCCAGTTGGCCTCGCTCGGCGCTATGTATCGATGGTGGTCAGGGGAGATATTCCATCTGTATCCGTACGCAGTTGATAAGACACTTACATGGAAGACAGGCGAACGTTAGCAGCCTGATACACGATGCAGTGATGTCCTCCTGGGCGTTGGGAAACCGTTCGGCATGCTGGCGAAAGTATCCCTCGGCAGCCGAGTGGAAGAACGAGACCGTGCCGGTAATCTTTTCGACCTGGACCAGTCCCCTCAGAGCCGAGATGACGTTTCTGGGTTCGATTGTGTGGTAAAGGGGCTCCAATGCTTGATGAAGAGGTTCTCTCGTGTTCCAGAGGTGTTTGGTGGCGTTGTCCGCCAACGCATGCTGGAGCTCCCTCATCGAGAGGGGCCTCCGGGCGAAGATGATCCATTTCAATGCGCAACGCGCGACGACCGAGTCTGACTGGTTCAAGATACGCTCCAACAAGCTGTCAAAGAAGAGGCCGAGCTTGGTGTTCATTGCATTCCAAGAAGCTGGGCTTTTACCGTCCGCCTCAGCGTATGGTGTCTCCAGCAAGCAGTCAATGATTCGACGGGCGAAAGAGAATCTGCGCCGGTCAGCCTTGTTCCACATTAGCAGTACATTGACACCGCAACTCACATCCCCTCGGAGCCCTCGATGACGGCAGTCGCAAGTTCTGCCTCTCTCGGGAGCAATTCTGCGTTGGACCTCAGGCTGTCTGTGATGTACCTGTTCAAGTCCTCTCCGCCGTCTGTGTACTCTAGAATGGTTGTGAGATCTAGGACGTCCAGTTGCGGAAGCAGACATCTTGACGTCGTGAAGATGTTTACGTTGTGATCATCTCGAAGTCTCTGAAGAGTCGATGCCGTGTACCCCAAACTTTCGTCGCTCAAATCGTCTAGCCCGTCAACGACTAGATAGACGGTACTGGATTCTGGGCTGAGGTTGCAAAGTATGGAGACCAATCTGTTCCAAACCTCCTCCGGATGATCGTCGCCTCTGCTTGCCCCTTCGAGATAACTGAGCGGCGATGTGAGGTTCGATATGTCTGCACTAGTAACTTTCTCCTCCAACTGTCGTAGAATGCATCTCGATAAAGTGCTCCACTCCAAATTTTGCTTGCGGTCGCAGAAGCAATACGCGACCATGTGTTGCTTCTGCAGCTCTTCAATGACCACAGACGCGAGGATCGACTTTCCCACGCCTGGCGGACCGGTGACCAACAGACTCTTGCCTTGGTCCTCTTTCCACTCACGGAACTCGGATGTGTCAAAGATCCATTGACACGTCTCTGGATGCCTGTCCTTGAGGTTTTGATAGTGGCGGTCACTGTTGTGTTGAAAGGATCCAAGGCCTGAGTCCATCTTGAGAGGACATTCACGCTGCGTGGAGTGATTATTGCGATGCAGGAGTGAGATTGAGGCTTTCGGGCGGGGGACACATCGAGGTTAGGGATAGCTGAACGAAACGAGCTGAATGATGAGGTTGTTGTTTTCTTGGCCCTCGGGAGTCCTAAGCGAGCCTTGTCTTACCTTACACACCTACTGCATGCGCCTCTTAGGCTTCCTTCCAGGCTGACAGGGCAGACAGCAACTCATATGTTCCTATTGGCCACCTATGCTGAATTGATTGTGTAAGATAATTGACGAGGCGGAATCGTTGATTTCCATGGTGTGACTACGCAAAGATGATGACTTCGAAGCTGTGTGGTCGCCAAAAGGTGTGGTCAAGCTCTGTTGAAATTTGACCAGCTCGCAGGGATTGATTCCGTCAGAGATTCTGGACGCCTGGAATTCTTGTGAGATTTTGTCAACTCCAAGGGCATCGTTCTCCGTCGATATCATCGTAGCTGCGATTAATAGTGGTCCTGTCGATGATGCTATCCTGCTTTCTTTGCTTGTTCCAAAATAGGAGCATTCAGACCAGCAAATCGTGCAGTTCGTGTTCAGTGACCAGACTTCAAAATCAAGTAGCTATCAACCACTGTCCGTTCTGATTTGTCTCTGCTCAAGTCTTACTGGTTGGCTTCTACCGCGAAGCTAGGATGACAGGCGGGGCGGGATATGGGGTTCTGTGGAGATGCGGAGGCAACAGACCTCGGGAGACTGACTAGTTGATTGGGTCTCTACCGCGTATTTTCAACCTCTCTCCAGCAGCCGGATCTCATTGCGGCAACGTCGTGGGTAAGGTGAGGGAACATTATTCGCAAGAACCTCTCATCCTCACCGCCCGGGCCCCACTTTCGGGTGTTCGGTTCGGCGAAAGTCGGCCTCAAGCTCCGGGCTGCCGGCACCGCACCGAAAGCTACGGTTTGCAGCTGTCGCATCGGAGTGGGGTTAGACTTGAAGAAGTCACCAGCTCCTCGACTCACATGATTTGAACCCACTGGTCAAAAGAGAAAAGCAACAAACCCGCTAAAAAACGTAACATCACTCGTACCGTGAAATCACAATTCCTGTTGTCATAGTGAGAATCAACCAGCTAAAGAAAGCCGTCGTGGGAAGAACACCCTACCGGCCCCGTCAACCACAGAGCACCAATTACCGCTCCAAGTCCCGAGCGGCCCCTCCAAACCCCACATCCCAGCGGGCCTTACCCAGCTTCTCCATGCACCCGTAACCGTGCCCCTCGTCGTCCGGGGTTCGGGAAACGAGGGGCAGAAGAACGAACAGCACGAAAGCTGATGGACCTGACGGCACCTCGGTGGGACCAGGACCGACAGATCTCGCTCCAACGTCTTCCGAACACGCGACTCTCATTCCCTTTTTTCTCTCTTTTTTTCTTCTTACCTACCTTACTTCACGTGTCTGCACCGCGCCTTCAGTGACGCACCTAGCTCATGCTCCCGAGACCACGCCGCGCCCTCACGATCCTTAACCAGATCCCCTTGTTCCAACATCACCAGGCGAGATCCTTCTCAGCGACCTCCAAAATGCCCGTCCACCATCTCATGATCGGCACCTGGACCCCTCCAGGCGCCATCTTCACCGTCGCATTTGATGACGAGAAGTACACCCTCGAGCTCGTCAAGCGCACCGAGATTCCCCAAGACCAACCGATATCATGGATGACCTTTAGCGTGAGTGACAACATGAGTGTCAAAAATTGGCCAATTGGCTTACACGCGCGACACAGCACGACAAGAAGAACCTCTACGGAGCCGCCATGAAGAAGTGGTCCAGCTTCGCCGTCAAGAGCCCCTCCGAGATCGTCCACGAGGCCTCTCACGACATGACCCACGACCGTACGTTACGTATCGTATCCCCCCCGTGCTCTAATGATCAGTCTCAATTACCTCCAGCGAGGCCCTCACTCGACAAACTAACGACATCCCCCCTCCCCAGCCAACGCCGCCCTCTCAACGACAAACACGCGCGCAATCTTCCTCCTCGCGGCCCAGAAGCCCCCCTACGCCGTCTACTGCAACCCCTTCTACAAGCACGCCTCCCACGGCAACGTCTTCTCCGTCTCCCCCTCGGGCGCCCTCGACAAGAACGTCCAGAACTACCCCTACGACCCCAACACGGGCATCCACGGCATGGTCTTCGACCCGACCGAGACCTACCTCTACTCGGCCGACCTGACCGCCAACAAGCTGTGGGTGCACAAGAAGCGCTCGCCGGACCACCCCGAGCTCGACCTCGTCGGCTCCGTCGACGCCCCGGACCCGGGCGACCACCCGCGCTGGGTCGCCCTGCACCCCTCCGGCAAGTACCTCTACGCGCTGATGGAGGCCGGCAACCGCCTGTGCGAGTACGTCATCGACCCCATCTCCAAGCTGCCCGTGTACACGCACCGCGCGTTCCCCCTGATCCCGCCCGGCATCCCGGGCTCCAAGAACAAGATGTACCGCTCCGACGTCTGCACGCTGTCGCACAGCGGCAAGTACCTGTTCGCGACGGCCCGTTCCAATAGCTTCGATGTGACGGGGTACATTGCGGCTTTCAAGCTCGACGAGAGCGGACACATCGAGAGGCAGATCTGCCTGAACCCGACCCCGACGAGCGGTGGGCACAGCAATGCTGTCAGTCCGTGTGACTGGAGCGATGAGTGGATTGCCATCACCGACGACCAGGAGGGCTGGATTGAGATTTACCGCTGGCACGAGGAGTTCCTTGGACGTGTTGCCAGGTTGCGTATTCCTGAGCCTGGTTTTGGCATGAATGCCATTTGGTACGACTGAACGACGTGATATCAACTGGAAAGAGAGGGAATCCCTTGAAGCATAGAACCAACCGGTGGTTGCCCATGAGACAAAATCGAACATTTCTCATCACATCTACTAGTGACTCTTCGGTGCGTGGACGGAGTTGGTAAGGGTACAGAAAGGGCGTACCGTAGTAGCCGTTGAAATTACTACCAGTATCATACAGACAATGAATAAACACCTGAACTTGTTACCTACGTCTACGACTTGTTGTTCTTCCTCTTCTTGCGCCTGTTCTTCTTTTTACTGGGTTGTTGGCTACCTTGGTTGGTGCTGGGCGCCGTACTTGACGCTTCGCCGCCGTTCTCGTGCTCCTCGCCCTCCGAGTCATGGCTGGACAGAATGTTAGACTGACTTGTTGTACGCGAACGGTGGCCGGAGGAGCCCTTAGACCCAGCCTCATCTGAGTCTGAGCTGGCAGCCTGAATAACAATTTTCTGCACACCGCGACTTGTCTCAACCACGTTCTCACTGATACTACCGCTTCGAACAAGAGGTCGACGCTTCGGAGTAGAAGATCCATCCTCTATTACACTGGTTACACTGGGCGAGTTGCTGCCCCGTCCAGGCGAGACGATAATGGTCACGTCCGCGCGACTAGCCTTAGGACTGTTGCCGTTCTCAGGCACAGTCGGGGGCAAGTTCACCTCGTCAGAAGGCTTAACGGCATCATCCTCATGATGAGGAGCGCTGGCGAGTCTAGCCTGAGCTTCGCTCACACCTGCCACACCATAGCTCCTACGGACAGCGTGGACACCGCCCTTCCCGGTAAGTTTGGGTCGGATTAGCGGAGTGTGCTCGGAATCGTCCTCGTGTCTATCCTCGTGTCTCTCCTCGCTGATTTCACCAGCTACAGAGGCAGGGCGAAGACCCGCGGACGGAGGTGGAGGGCTGTTCACGTGCTGAGGCCCACCAGTCTGAACGGGCTTGATCTTGACAGTGGTATACTTGGTGTTCTTGGGGTTTGATGCGCGGTTAGAGGGACCCAGATGCTTCAGATGCTGCTTGGCCTCGTCAAAGGTGGCCTTGATAGGTACAGCGGTCGAGGTCAAGCGGCCGTCTGGTCCAGCAGAACTCCTCCTCATCAGGAACGTCGTCGTCTTTCCGGGACTCGTCGACAGAGTTTGAGGAGCGTCGCTCATAGCGCTGAAGGAGCCGTCGCGTTCGCGGGGAATTTCTTGGTCAAACTCAATGAGATCTCCGTTCTCGGGAACTGGTCGCGGGGACGCATCAGCGGATCGCTTCATAGGTCTCGCCTTGGGCGCCGGCGTAAGGCGACGGATAGCCTTGTGCACGTCAATGTAGACGTCGGACTCGTCGATGATTTCCCTGCGATGCATTAGCACGAGCCATCGGTTACACATATGTCATACTCACTCTCCAATAAGCTCCTCAATAACGTCCTCCAGGGTGACGACACCAAGGGCACCATAATCAGCGCCAGGGTATTCGGAAACCAGAACCATGTGGGACTTGCCCTCCTGGAAAAAGTTGACGATATCCAGACAGCTGGTCTCGGGTCGGGTTTCGGGCAGGGTAGCCAGAGGGAAGTCCTTGACCTGCAGAGCGTCCTCAGGGTCGTAGGTGATGAGAATCTTGACGAGGAGCATGCCGACAAAATCAGTGGGTCTGCCAGTAGCGTGGATGGGAATTCGAGAGTAGCCCTCAGATAAGATTCTGTCCATGGTCTTCTCGTCCAACACGGTATCCTCGGCCATGACGAAGACGTCGTCCATAGGGGTCATGACGTTCTCGACGGGCTTCTCCTTCAAATCCAAAACAGCACTGATGATGGTGACCTCATCTTGATTCAAGCGTTCGCCAGCATCACCGAGAGACTTGTGTAGGGTCACCAGCGTCTTCAAGCCGCTCTTCTTGTATGTGGTGCCGTGATCCTCGCCAAGGGCCCAGTCGAGCAGCTTGGCAATGGGCCAGGCAACAGGAGCCATAATCCACATGAGTAGCAGGACGGGCTTGGACATGAAGCCACCGATGGGGAGACCGTATCGAACGCAGACGGATTGGGGAACGACTTCGCCGAAGATGACTGAAGAAGTTGTTAGACAGATCCGACGTCAAACCGCATGGTTCCCGGGACATACCAATCAGGATAGTACTGCCAACAACGGCAGTAACACCTCCACCGAGACAGCGATCCAGAACAATGGGCAGCGATTCGTTGACAATGACGTTGGAAAGTAGCAATGTGACTAGAACCCAATGCTTTCCCTTCTTGAGTAAGTTGTAGACACGCTTGGCGTGCTTGGATTGAGATTCATCAGGGTCGCCGGCGAGGACCTGGAGGTAAATGCTGTCCTGTCCCATCAGGCTATTGCCAAGGTCAGGTCAGCAAACGGCATCAAAGCAGACTGTGTTGGGAGCGACTCACGCGATGGTCAATCCAGCAAAGGCACCTCCGGCAAGGACCAGCACCATGGAGGCGACGTAGAGAACCCAGACATCATCACCTTCTGCCGGACCCTCCTCTTCACCTCGGGCGTGAATGGGGGCGGCAGCGACCGAAGACACGCCCAGAGTCAATGCTCTGGCCAGACCGAGCACGGCAGTGCGGACGATGCCGAAGGCGCCAACATTGTTACCCCGTCGTATCGGGACAACTCCCCGCGTGGCCATAGCTTGGCTCGTCAATTGGGGATAGACGGTAGTCGTAGAAAATGACTGAAGTGTACACTACGAGTAGAGGAAGCTCGAGGTCAAGCGCACATTTTATGTGGCGGACGCGGGCAACGGGCGAGAAACGGGGCAAGCGTTTTGGTGGAACTCAGGGTGGTTTTCTCCACTTCGGTGTTTACCTGCAGCTGCGGTGCGTACCGTGTACGCAAGTGCAGCAGGTAAGGCAGGCAGGCGGGCGAGCTCCACTGACGAGGCAAGATCGGAAGACGCGAGTGGGTGCTACAGTGGATGATGGTTCGAGGCGGCACTTGGTTGTAACGGGGATGAGAGGCGAGAAGGAGTTATCGAGAGTTCACAGGTGAGTTGAGGTGAGGTGAGGTAGACAAGGCAGATAAGGTATAGAGTCAGGTCGAGTAAGGTCGAGGTTGGGAATTTTGCGGGATGATAGTAAACCAAAAACTAGAGCTGGGCAAGAAAACACAGAGAGGTCTGTTCGCTGGTAAGGCGATGGAGGCCGACAGAACAGCACGGCCTACAGGACAGACGGGAGCTTCCTTTTTCTGGTCGGCGGCCAAGCAGCCAATCAACGCAGCCAGTGGCGGTCAAGCTTGGCGTCATCAACGGGCTGTCGCGGTGCGAGGAGTGTCCGACCTCCAACCTCCGCACTGGCACCGGCAATGACACTGGTGCTGGCATATCTTTATCTTAGCACGGGCTGCCTAAGACAGCTCGTTAAGGCAAGGTATGAAGCATGTAAACGCATGTAAAGCCAAGGGTAGAATCTGGCTGGCATGCGCGCTGTTTACGGCTATTCGGATAGCGTGAGAAAGCCAAAAAGTCATCCTTCGTCTCCCTTGCCTTTGCCTCGCCTTTTTTTGTGCGCGCGAAAAATGTCTTATCATTTTTGTGCAGAATCCGGGGTAATTGAGCATGCTGCATACGGTATGCTCTGAGTCCTTTTGCACATGTCTTGGCAAGCACACTTCTTATCGCGTGCTCCAGACGTCTGCAATATCAACATGTCATGATAAGTTTACATGCTAACTGACGCAAAAGTTTCCAAGTTCTGACCCGGAGTCGGTCAGAGTGATGGTTAACATTTACTCTGGTGCGATTGGTCTACCTTAGTGGCCTGTCCATTACCTTGAGTTCCCTACCTTACCCTTGGGAGCCGCTCGTGGGAGATTTACTTAGGTACCTGAGTGGACGCAGGTGAAGCTGGTAACTCACCTTATTGATAAGGTGCAGGGGTACATGTCGAGCCATGAGCGTTCACCTTATCTGAG
This sequence comes from Colletotrichum neosansevieriae, assembly GCA_036785495.1. NCBI lineage: Eukaryota > Fungi > Ascomycota > Sordariomycetes > Glomerellales > Glomerellaceae > Colletotrichum > Colletotrichum neosansevieriae. Next base: position 51,277 of record JAVHLV010000061.1, on the reverse strand, counting down.
TATCCACCGGCATGAGATGCCCACGTGCCCAATGAGCTGTCTAGACCGAACAGACATGGACTAGGTAGGTACCTTAGGTAAGTGAGTTGTCACGACCTCGGACTTTGCGTCATTCTCTCACAGACCCTGAGCTGAGAACCACGACACTCTCTTCCAGAAATCCTCCGCGCCACTCGCTTTTCTATCTGCATCTTCATGCAGTTGCGGAGAACCTTGCACAAAAATCACCAGATCACTGTGGGTTGTCGCAAGAATTGCAACAACTGGAGAAGGCTTTAAGCCGAGCGGGACTCAACCAGAAACATCAACTCGCTGCCGCTCTGTGCCGATACCCGTGCTTCATCCTTGATCAAGATACCTTACAGTCAGCAATCCTTGTTATCCACGTGTTGGAAGACGATACCAGTGTGTCACCCTTCCCGCGAGATGTATTCAAAGCCTTGTTATTTAGTGATTTTTTTCTGGATCTGATACTTCAGTTAGCCCCGCAATTCGCCAATGAAAACAACACAATAAGGTACTCGCCGAGTCGCCAAGCTCCACGAACTCGTGGGGGCCATCTTCACAGCTCCTGCAGCTCAAGTGGCTCCTCAGAGTCGCAATCCACTCGACTTTATTTCTCTCAACTGCTGGCGTTCTGGACTCAAGCTCTCACTTACACGCAACGAGCTCATACGGAAGCCAACCCGTCCTACAACCTCACCAGGCTCACGTTCAGGATTCCCTCGGCGTGCTTCAAATCCTCGACAACTTCACCGCTAACCTCTCCCCTCACACCCAAGATCATGAGAGCTTCGTTGCCGCCCTCTGCCCTCCTCTCCTCGCCATCCAAGCTGGCAACCTGCATGAAGGTGATGTTGATCCCATGCCGACCCAACACGGTTCCCACACCGCCAATCTTGCCCGGCTCGTCGTAATTATGCAGCACCAACATCGTCCCCTGCGGTTGGAACGTCGCACTGAACCGGTCCAGCTTGGAGATGTATATGCTCTGTCCCGACACATACCCCTCAATCACCTGCTCGCCGTCGTCGCCGTGTGACCGAAGGGTCACCAAGCTGGCATATACCGCGTTCTTACCCTCCCCGCTGTGCGTCTCGCTGATCATCATACCCTTCTCCTTGGCGATGAGACTGGCGTTGACAATGTTCACGTCGCGCCCACCAGAGTCGGTTATGGACGACACGAGACCCTTGACCAGCGCTGCGAACAGAGGGCGCGTATTCGACGTGCCGGCCAGATCGCCTTGATAGATCAGCTCGAAGCGACGACCTCCAACCATCCCGCCTTTGCTGCCGACAAAGTGCTGAGTGTAGAGCCCGCCCATCTTCTCGATGAGCCGCACAAAAGGCTGTAGCTTGCGGTACTCCTCCGGCATGATAAGAGGCGCATTGACGGCCGCTGTCGGTAGGCCCCCGCGGAGGATCTCTGCAACTTGAGTGCACACATCCATCGAGACGTTCTCCTGGGCCTCGACCGTGGACGCTCCCAGGTGTGGGGTGGCTACCACCCTGGGATGCTTGGTCAGCTGCGATGCCGTCGAGTCGGCCGCTGGAGGCTCTGATGTGAAGACATCCAGCCCAGCACCGGCGATCCAACCTTGATCAAGAGCACGCAGGAGCGCCGCCTCATTGTATACTCCACCTCGAGCGACGTTCAGCACTCTCGCCGTCTTCTTCATCGTCTGGAACTCCTCCTCTTTCAGCAGGTCCAGCGTGCTGGCCATCAGTGGAGTGTGGATTGTCAAGAAATCGACCACCGGCAGAAGACTCCGGAGGTCTGTCACAAGCTCGACATTCGCTTGGCCGGCGATCTCCTTGCTGGCGTACGGGTCAACCGCCTTCACCTTCATTCCGAGGCCGATGGCCATGCGAGCAACCTTCATTCCCACTTTGCCGAGTCCGATAATCCCGAGAGTCTTGCTACCGACCTCGACACCGACAAGCTTACCCCGCTCCCATTTGCCGTCTTTCATTGTTGTATCAGCACGTCCGACGTTCCGGGCTGTTGCGAGGAGGAGTGCGATTGTGTGCTCGGCTGCCGCAACAATGTTGCCCGAAGGCGAATTGACAACGATGATGCCATGGTTGGTCGCGGCATCTACATCGATGTTGTCCACACCTACACCGGCTCTTGCGACGACTCGGAGCTTCTTGCCGGCCGCAAGAACTTTGGCGTTGACTTTGGTCTCGGACCGTACAATCAGGGCGTGGTAATTGGGGATCGTGTCGATAAGTTCGTCTGCAGACAGCCCCGTTCGGTTGTCCACATCGTACCTGTCTTTTAACAGCGCGAGGCCATCTGAAGAAACCTTCTCGGGAACCAGAATTCGAGGGCGGTCTGACGCAAACGAGGTCACGGTCGACGTTATCTTCTCGACGGCCGAGGGAGCCATGGCTAAATCAAGAACAAAGTGCAAGATGGTGTTCAATTGGATTGATTCGCTATGAAGCAATAGTGACTACTAACCGAGGCAGAGATGAAGATGCCAAAGTTAAGAGAGCTACAGAACAGCGGCTTTGTTGCGGACGCCCGACAGCCGCTAAGGTTTTATACAAAACGCTCCCGTCCTGGCACTGTCGTCTACGTCGCATATCGAGCTGGACACAGCGAACGGCTAGCTGCATGCCTCGTCCGGATCCAAGGGAAGTGTCCCGAGATGGCCGCGAGGAGATATCGCGCCCATCTTGGTAGGGAGGGGCGGTCACTCAGCTAATGGCATCTGCTAATGGAAGCTGGACGATGGTGCCGCAAAGCGAACAGACGCGGGTTCAAGGGGCATTCTACCTATGACAGAGAGAGGAAAAGTGTGCGAGAGGCCAAGATGCGACGGATTAAGGTGTAAGTTGGGCGTGAGGACGCGCGACCCCTCATTTCCCCCACGTTATACTACTGACCGACATCCCGCCCCCGCAACTCTACTGGCCAACCTGGGGAGATCGATGTTTGGGGCTGCGGCCTGCTTGCGGCCTTTGATGCCGGGTGGTTCGTTTCCGGCAAGCGCTGCCGGCGCCCTGTTAGGAGTCCTCAATTACCGTCATTGGCGGACGTTACGTCAGACGCCTGAACTTGAGCAATCTCGAGGACCTGGATGAGAGCCTACGTGGGAGTATCAGAGCGTGGCAACCGTTCTTCGTATCAACTTTCCAAAGGCTACGCCTTAGTCCAGTTGTAGACCAGCATTCTCATTGATCTAGGCATGGCATGAGACGGACTACCTAGCAGTGATGGAAGCCTACGTTTTAGAAACGTATCGAACTATTGACATTGCAGTGACAACTAACCAGGGCGATTCAGTCAGCTTTACTCTTGAGTGATACCTAGCGACAGTCTAATTGTATGTGCGTTCAGAACTGAGTAGGCACCGATAATCCTTCAGTCTGGTGCCCGTTCAGACTAGCCACGAATGCCACGTTGTGCTTAGCATTATTTGGGTGCCTGTCGAGCCAATGCGTTGGTAATGTCGAAAATAACGATCACCCGGAATTGAGGAAGTCCGATTCGAGTATGACATCTTGTTAAATTTCGAGTTTGGGTTATTGTTAGAATTCTTATCTGATCTTTAGTCCTTCCACACAGAACCTTCCACCTTCTAAACCAAGTCAACAAGGCCACAGCGCGATGTGGCCAAGCCCGTTGCCAAGCCAAACAATTTTTCTTTGGAGAAGCTAGGAGTTCATGGCATTCGGGTGTTTGCAATTGTAAAACAGGTGAAATCGGAACAACCAAAGGCAACAAAACACTGTTGCAAATGGTCGGGCACCTGTCAAAGGCGAAAGCCACCTGTCAAGCCATCCTTCCAGTCCTTCCTCAGCCGTGGTTAGGGCGAAGCCACACTGAAAGTACCCCACCTACCTTGCCGTCATCATTGCCTTAGGCAGTTTCGACCCCAGTTGCCCCTTACCTGGCTGGTATCAGCGCCGCCGCGTGGATATGGTAATTCATAATATTAATCCCAGGCACACGACCTTCAAGCCCGACTTATCAACTTTGCGATTTTGCGCTCTTTCCCCCTTTCTCTAATTACAATCGCTGCGACGCCCATACTTCGCCAGCAAATTTTGCAAGACTCTCTCTGCTGCAGGATTTCCCACAGGTCCCGACCGTTCACGCAACAAAGGCCACCATGTCTCGAAGACCGCCAAACCCCGGAGCCGAAAGAGCGCTTCAGAACCAGGCGACGATTAAGAGTTTGTTAAAGTTGGAGTGCAACAAGGTCTGCTCAGACTGCAAGAGAAACAAGCGTAAGTCCTTTTCCATCCAGGAATTCAACGATTTCCTCCGCTGACTTCTGCATCGACAGACCCGAGATGGGCCAGCTGGAACTTGGGTGTCTTTATCTGCATCCGGTGTTCGGGCATCCACCGTGGCATGGGCACGCACATCAGCAGAGTCAAGTCTGTTGACCTCGATTCGTGGACCGACGAGCAACTCAAGAGCATCCTCAGCTGGGGCAATGCGCGCGCAAACAAATATTGGGAGGCCAAGCTGGCACCCGGCCATGTACCTTCCGAATCCAAGATCGAGAACTTTATCCGCACCAAGTACGAGCTGAAGAGATGGACAATGGACGGTCCTATCCCCGACCCCGCTACGTTAGACGCCGACGGCGACGACGATGTGCCCTTGAGCTTGGTGAAGGAGAAGCAGAATGTCGAGAGACGGGAATCGGTCCGCAAGAGCTCAGTCGGCAAGTCGTCCGCTCCTCCCCGGAGCATCGCTGCCCCGCAGCCGCAGGTCGATCTTATCGGCGGCGATCCCATCCCCCGCGCAAGCACCGCCGGCCCGCAACCCGGAAAGGTGCCTCCCAAGTCCGATCCAGCTCCCCCCAAGGCCACAAGCACCAAGGATTCGCTGTTGGGTCTGGATTTCTTCGGAGAACCTGCGGCTCCACCACGACCGGCTAGCACCAGCGGGACTGGTGGGATGGCAGGTCCTTCCAGGCCAGACTTGAAGCAATCGATCCTGTCACTCTACGCCTCCGCCCCGAAACCGCAACCCCAGCAACAACAGGCCCCTCAGGTTCCCGGTGGCCAGTTTGGCGGTATGCCTTCTCCCACCTTTGGGCAACAGCAACAACAGTCGTTTGGAGGCATGAATGATGCCTTCAGCAGCCTCAGCTTCAACAACACCACCAGCCCTAAGCCGGTCGCGCCGGACCCGTTCGCGAGCTTAGCCAGCCCCGTCAGCAGCAAATCCCCGCCCCCCGCGTCCTCGAATGCCTTCGGTGGCCTTGGCGGAGGCAGCTTCTTCGACTCGAAGCCCGCGGCAACGGCCGTTCAGAAGCAATCTTCGAGCAGTGATTTCAGTGGTTTTGGCTGGTCAAGCTCCCCCGCACTGGCGCCTGCGCAGTCGCAACCCAAGCCGGCTCAGCCAGCGTCTTCCGGTATGGGAGACCTTTTCGACCTTTCCTCACCCTCGCACCCCGCCGCTGCGCCCAGCCCCGCACCCGCACCCGCTGCCGCCTCTAGCTCCGTCTTCAACCTCTCGTCGAACCAGCCAAAGTCCCCTCCTCCCTCAAACCCGACGGCCGCCGCTACGAGCACCATCAGCTCAGGGAACTGGTCAAACTCAGACGTGTGGGGATCCAACGCCTGGAGCACACCTGATACTTCGGCGCCAGCTCCGGCCGCCGCGAAAGCCCCAGAGATTCCCAAGCCGTCGGCGGGGTTCGGAGGAAGTGCCGATATTGGAGGATGGGGCGCCTCTGGCTCGTTTGCCAGCACTCCCATTGTCCCCGGCGCATCCGGTGGGTTTAGTGCCGCACCAAAGGTCGAGGCCGACGAGGAGTTCGGTGGATGGACGAGCAGCACAACCCCGGCCGCCACATCTGGATCTGCTAAACCTATCGGTGGAAGCGAGGACCTCTTCTCGAACGTATGGCAGTAAATGGAGGAGGCATATGAGGTGGGCGAGGTGAAGTCACAGGATCATTTGCAGCCGAGGCGACATCTTCCAGGGTTTTTTGAGGTTTCGTTGAATCATAGACATTGCAACGAAGGGGTAGCATTAGGGGGGCTCGGAGCAGGTTTCATGTGACATGTCTGTAACCCGGATGCAAAAGCCTCATAGATGAACATTTCGCAAAAGACTGAAAGCAAGCAAACTTGAATTCATGATACAGAGCATAAAATATGTGTCGTAGTGCTGTCAATACAATCGAGCAGTCCGTCGCCGTGCTGGCCTTCCCAATCAACCAAACTCCGGTATCCATGCGCGCAGGGTATTTGAACGTCCACGCCCAACGTCCCGCCATCACATAATAAAAAGCCGCGTTCCCGTATTTTCTTCTTCTGCGGTGTCGTGACACCGTCAAGGGAGTCTGTCTTCTCTCTCTCTCCGGCCGAAGGGCCGTCCCGGCCCCCCTTGAAATTAGTGTAGCCGGCGCCTCCGCCGTCTCGATCTCCATGTCGTCTCCAGTTTCCCCCTTTTCGGCCTCGTCAAGTCATCGCCTGTTTTTTGTTGAATCTGAACGCCCGACATCTATCGAACAAAGAACAAAGAAACGTGCGTCCCGTCGCAAGCCGTCTCAAAAGAAAAGCTTGGAGATGTAAAATAGGACAATGAAGAAGCCGATGATGATGCCCGACAACTTCAGAATGGCAACCTTGTTCCCGGAGGCGGCCATGCGGGTTAACCGGCCGGCGGAGCCCTTGAGCTGAGTCGACATTGAGGAGACGGTTTCGGACTGGAAAGGGGGTTATTTGTCAGCGTAACCCCGAGTAAAGGGGGGATTGGAAACAGGACGTACAGTGCTGTCAATGACCTCGTGGGCGCGCGCGTTGTCGTAAATGTCGACCGTCACGCCGCGGAGGGCGGAGACCTTGGCGGAGAGCTCGTCCAGACGGGCGTTGTTCTGGCGTTCGCGCTCGTAGGCTTCTGACATTTTTGCGGCGTGGGTTCCTGGGGGGGATAAGGGGGTGGGTTTTCTTGAGAAAGTTCCGGTGCGTGCGATGGAGGCGGCGCGGATCGGAGACCGGTCAGGTGTGTTCGGAGGCCCGTCGGGTTCGGGAGTTCAGGCGGGAGGGGAGAGGTTCGTGGATGTGTTGGTGGTGTTTCGTTTCCGCGTATTGCAAAGTTCGCCTTCGTTATCGCTCGTGGGTTGCGTAGATCGGAGGAACGGGTTGAACGGGGCAGTGTTGGGGGGATGCGCAGACTGTGTTTCGTCTTCCTTGCATAGGCTGACGGCGCTCGTTCTCGTGGTCTGGTTCTGCTGAGGTGGGAAGATGGCGATTATAGGGGGGGGGTTGTGAGGGTTTGTGGATGCGTGCGTGGTGGTTGGAGTTTAGCGGCGGCGGCGAAACAATGACGATGGTCGGGCCGGAGCGGTTTCTGGTAGGTCAGTCGAGGCGAGGCTGGCCGGGACTTTGCGAGCACACGGGATTGGAACGCGGGCCTGGAACCCCGGAGCGTGGTACTTCTTTATTAGTGTGATGCGGTGCCCTTTCTACTGGCGTAACACCCCAGCAAGAAAGGAACCTGAGGGTGAGAGGGAACGCTAGGCGTCACTGCTCGGATCGCTACCCTTGCTGGTGGGGGTTTGCGCGTCGGTCAGTGCCTGCGCCACACTGTTCCGCGGTCGCATGGGTACCCGGGTGAGCACCTACCCCGCGTATCCCAGGCGCAATTACCTCACTTGACTGCCCCGGGCCTGCCACCGGCGGCTCTCAGCGCCGAATTGACACACAGTAGCAGTGACAAACAAGCTGTGGCGCCTCACCAACAGGCTAAGGTACAGCTCACCTCACCTCAGCTTCCTTTTTTTTTTTTCTTCCATCCCAGCAATCCCAGTACTCGTCCCGTCACCTGCTCCAAACCCCAAACAAACGCAAATATCGTGAGAAATGCACCTTGAGAAGCCGGGCGCCGTGGCTCTCAGATTTGATGAGGGTCGTCCAATAATTGCATATTAAGTCCAGTTCGGCCGAAAAAGCAACGATAAAAAGGTTCAAAAAGAAATCCCAGGCCATTAAAGTAGCCCCTGCTGCCCAACTCGAAAAGGAGCCAAGCCCAACACACACCAATCCGAACGAACGAACATATCCACGCCCAGGTGCCTTACACATTGCCCTTCACTGATTAAGACGAAAAGAAAGAGGCGCAGACGCTCGGCGGCTCTTCACCCATCGGAACCCCACTAAATCACTATTACGTGGAGCTCCGAGGTGTGGACTACCTATATACCTTAGGTCACCACAGCTGCGGAACGTGGAACTTGTGGATGAAGAGGATCCCGAGAGGAAGTACCTTGGACTTTGCACCAACTTCGTTACCTCCACGCCCGAAGTAATTACATCCCAAATATCCCCAGGCACCTTCCTTCGCCTGTGTACGCTCCCTCTTTGCCTCTCTCTTTTTCCTTCCCTTTCAACCTCCCAATCCTCCCTCGACAGACGATACCGACTTCACAGCAACCTCGCGCAACCCATTCTTACTTTCACCATGGGCCTCCATAACCCGCTGCCGTCGTCTATGGCGTGTAAGTCCACCTTTTTGCCTGCTGTGCCGGTCGTCCCGCTCGACTCCATCACCACCACCCACCCGCGCAAGAACATGAGCTGAGCTGACTTCTCGCGAACCCCTCAAATAGCGGAATGCAAAAAGTGCGGCAAGATTCTGACCTCCTTCATCGACCCGCGGCAAGCTTTCAGTCCCGACAAGATCATTCCTCCCTCGGTTCTCGCCAACGCGAAGGTGAGCCATATTCCACACCCCGCCCTTGCCCACGAGACCTGCCTCCCCCCGCCTTGGCGCGCAACATGCAAACAAATAAGAGGCCTCCCAGAGAATGATCGATTGCTGACATTTGTTGACCAACGTAGGGTCTCGCGATCCTCACCGTCCTCAAGGCAGGATTCCTCGGCTCCGGCCGTTTCGGCAGCGGTCTCGTCGTCTCGCGCCTCCCCGACGGATCATGGAGCGCGCCAAGCGCAATCGGCACCGCGGGCGCCGGCTTTGGCGGACAGATCGGATTCGAGCTGACTGATTTCGTATTCATCCTCAACGACGCGAGCGCCGTCAAGACTTTTGCGCAGGCCGGGTCTCTCACTCTCGGTGGCAACGTCTCCATTGCCGCTGGTCCCGTGGGCCGCAACGCCGAGGCCGCCGGCGCAGCCTCGCTCAAGTCGGTCGCCGGCATCTTCTCCTATTCCAAGACTAAGGGTCTGTTTGCCGGTGTCTCCCTCGAGGGTTCCGTCATTATCGAGCGCCGCGACGCCAACGAGAAGCTGTACGGCACCCGCTACACCGCGGCTCAGATCCTCACGGGAAGCGTGCGCCCGCCTACCCAGGCTGCGCCTCTCATGAACATCCTCAACTCACGAGCTTTCAACGCCGGCCGCACAGGCCAGGCTGACGATGCCATGTACAATGACGTCCCCGTCTACGACCAGGGTCACGACGATGTGGTATGGAACGGCCAACGAGGCAGCGGATACGGCGAGGGTCAGTTCAACAACAACCGCAGCAGCATGTACGGTGGAAGCCAGACTGGCGCGGATGAGTTCGGTGGACCCAAGAGAGCCACCACGTGGCAGGACGACGTCTATGATCGGCCCACCAGCGGCGGCGGCGGCGGCGGCTTCGGAGCGGGAACAGTCTCGCGGTCCAACACGTTCGCGGCGAGAGGTAATGACAGCTACGTCTACAGGGACAAACCGTCGCCTAGCAGCTTCGGGGCCGTGTCGGATCAGAAGACGGGGCCTCCGGGAAGGCCCGCGGCGCCGAAGCCCAACTTTGCGTCCAAGACGGCCATGCTCAAGAAGAACGAGGCCGTCGCGCTGTTCACCTTCGACGCGGACCAGCCTGGTGATCTCGGCTTCAAGAAGGGCGACGTTATCACGGTGCTGAAGAGGACCGATAACGAGACCGACTGGTGGTACGTGGTCGTTCCGCTTCTCACAAAGTGCATACTGACATTTTCCGCGCAGGACTGGCATGATTGGAACGAGGCACGGCATCTTCCCGAGCAACTATGTCAAGATGAAGGAATAACGTTTGAGGATCGTTGGGGCGACGTAATGCGAGGTTGAATACCCCCTTAAGGTTTTGGTCTTATTTTTTTCGACCAGGTCAAATTGCATATGAGAGTGAATGCGGATGGGGTCTTTTTGTTCTTTTCTTTTCTGATTATTCCATGATACTCCGGGTGGCATCCATCCTGTTTGATCCACGACTTCATTTTCATGATGACGGTTTTTATCCTTTCTTATCTCATAATACTTTTGTTACCTCACGAGATCCCGGGCGTTCTGGATTTGAGAGGAACGGTTTTGGTTCCTCGATTTTGAGTCTCCCAGCATAAACGTCGAACAGGGGTTCCGCAGAGAAAAGAGAGAGAGAGAGGGACAGAGAAAGAGAGCAAGGAAAAACGAAGACAAAATCCTGAGATATTGCATGCGCTTGACAAATGTTTGTGCTGTGCTCATACCGCAGTTGATGTCTTATCGGCAGCACGGACCGAGGGCACAGGTGCATACGCATGCATGTCCGCCTCCATGCTCGTTCGCGCGTTGGGACATTATGCTCATGTAAGGTCCATCACGCGGGCCGAGGCTTGAGGTTGATGTGAGGTTGAGTAAAGTGAGGTCGAGTAAAGTGAGGTCGGTGGGTGAAGAGCCCCATGAGTCGGGTAGCTGCGTTGCTGCTGCCGTGACACCGACCGACCGACGTCAGGGGGGGAAGGGAGGGAGCATTGACGGGGGAATCGTGATCGGCGCTTGCCGGCGGTTAATGAGATCCGGGGCGGGGAATCCTGGGGGCGAGGGGGGGTGTTCGTTTCAAGAGACGATGATCTGGGGAATGTTTCGTTTGTTTGAAACGTTGTTTCTTTGGAGGTTGGGGGAGAGGGGGGATTCTTAGTTATGTTCGATTTGCTGGGTTTTCAGGTTGATGCAGTGTGTCGATGTTGCTTCTGTAGAGTGCCTTTGACATCTCTGTCTCCATTGCTGCTGTACCGGCCAGGACCCTCCCTAATCACTGGTGTATTCGAGCTTGTCGTCGCGAAAGCAAGTCCCTCCTTCCATTTCCCCGTCTTCTGGAAACGTACACGACGACGAAGTGATGTCCATCAATGTCATTTGTGCCATATTCGAAGCTTTTACTTATTTACGCCGCAATAGAGACACGACCGAACTCCAAAAGTAGTATACTTTGCTCCACCACTTCCTTCAACTCCTTACGTCCCGAGATCCTTGGTTCTGTATTGCCAACCACGCTATAAACAGACTGGTAATCGTGAGAGATATCGTCAACAGCGTCGTTGAGTTCTGCAAGTCCACTGTCGTACCTCCGATTCCGAACATATAGATAAAGCAGAATACAAACCAAGGCATCAGAGCTTGCCCAAGCGGATGAATCGTTGGGGGGGACCTTGGGAACCGTGTCCGTCGGGAAGTTGCTGTCGATCTGGCGCTGAAAGAGCGGTGGCAAGTCTTTGAAGATTCGAGGCCAGTAGTAAGGCGCCCTCGCTATTGCGGTAACGGGTCGGTAACGGATGTTGATCTTCAGACTCGACACATGCCTGTAGTGGTGGTATACGTGACGGAACTCCTCTGGGCTGATGGGCGGGTTCCACGTTGCCGGGCGAGGGCGGTAGAAATAGTCCTTGACGTAAGGATCTCTGTCAGGAAGACCCGGCCCTCGAGTGGACGGCCCTGAAAGACAGAACTTTTCAAGTTCGAAGATTTCGCAGTGGGAGAAGATATAGACCGAGAACCAATGTCTCCAGAAGCCCCTAAGCTTGCGGTAGCCGTTCCACAGGTCTTCGGCAAAGGTCAGATTGCATTGTGTCATAAAGGGTATTTGATGAAAATCGAAGTGGACTCGATGACCCAACCAGGAAAATGGGTTTTCTTCTCAAGTTGTCACCCGGACGTTGCTGTAGTAGTGCCGGCGGCGTTCCCGTTCTCCCCGGTGCTTAACGTCGAGGCATCGCCTGAATCGGTGGGCAGGAACACAGGAATATGGGCAGTGCTGGTGTCTGTCGACTCTTCTGCTTGTCTGCGAGCTGTTATCTGAGCATCTTGCGATCCAGAAGCTTTGGTGAAGGATTCTGCCTCATCCAAGAATTCGACAAGCTTGTTTCCAAATTCCAGGGGAATGTTGTCTCGTCGTTTTGTTCCGTAGCCCTCCTCTCGTTATGAACGAGCCTCTCAATCATCGTAGAAGATCGTGTTATTCAGGGGATACTCACACAAATACAGGAATCAAAAACCTCACCAGCTTTGGGCGGTTGGCACGGAGCAGGAAACGGCCACCAATTCCAGTGACAGTTGGTCAAATTCTCAAATTTGAGTCTAACTCTGTCCATTCTAGACTCTTCAGGATTCTCTTCCAAGCGCAGCGACGTCGGATGCGTGTGATCAAGCTCGGAAACAACCGAGATTAGACATCTTCTACCCTCAGCTCGTGCAAGAAGAGCGTCTTTCGTGTTGGCGAGGAGCGCATCTAGGTGGCCGACCTTCTTCGTTTGATCTGCCAAACCACATATCCGTCGCGAGCACCTCAGAAAAGGAATACTGAAGCCGAGTGGTCCGTTTCGTTTGTTGTCGTCACGCCGAGACGCACGTCGGGAAAGTCCAATTCAGAGGCGGAAATCAAATGTGAAAAGTCCAAGTTGTTGAAGGATAGTGATGGTGGAAGTCCCCTCTGGACCTGTGGGACATACCTGTGCCTATGGCCACACGCCTGCGCTGGCTTGTGAGTTTTGTGGATGGTCTAAGTCAATCCGAAGGTCCCAGTAGGGGTTGAGTCGAAAGTCGACGGGAGTTGTGAATATGTGAAGCAACAGCGGGTCCAGCACGGGTGGAACAGTGCGGGATGAATAAGTTTGAAAGATGTCTGGTTTCTTCCAGCGCGGTGGATAAGACTGATTGGCAAACTCAGTCGAATCAGCACATCATATGACTGCGTCTACACCAGCTGACGAAGCAGATAAGCATGCAATGTGTATCAACATGTAGTCGACACCGAGCTTTGCTCCCGCACCCGGAGCCGGAGCCGGGGGATTGTGGGTCCATCCGGGGCCGGAAGCTCCGGCACATGAACTCGGTCTTCGCAAGGGTGGAAGCACCCAAGATATCAGGTGCCGCAATTGTGTGCATAATCACCATAATTAAGTTCAAGAAAAATTCGTTCACCCATACGTTCTTTTTCTCGAACCAATTCAAATGACAACACCATAAATCGTTGAGTTGATTGCTTGAAAGGGGCAGAGAAGAACACACATAAAAGGCAGTGGAAGAGAGACATTAAGTTGACAACGGCGGACAGAGAAATCCATCTACTTTAATCCAGTTTAGATGGTGCCCAGAGGACTTCCCCAGTGGCCTCATCCTGATGATACCAGTCCTCTGCCTCCCTACTCCATTTCCAGAAGGCATGGGCAGGATCCGTCTCGAAATCCTGCTGTATAGGACCGATGTCTTGCGCGGGTTCCTGCCCTTGATAGTTCATCTGGCTTCCTTTGATCTCAGCCACTGTCTCCTCTTGTTTCATCGCAATACCGCCCGTATGATATCGCGCCGCCGTCTCCAAGCGTCTTTTTTGCTTCTCTACCTGAGTACCTCCAGATGGTATGCTGCTAGCGAGAGTCGAATCGGTACCTAGCCAAGAAACGGATCCTACCGGGGAGAAGGAGCATTGCCGTTGAAGGTGTCGGTCGTAGGTTTGCGTAGCAGGATAGTTTTGAGTCAGTGGTATGCTAGTGGATCTGGGTCCCCCAGGTGGTCGAGGATTGGTCTTCTCTAGTCCATGTTGGCTGTGGCCGACCCTAGCATCCATTGCTCCGGAGTATGTAATGTGAAGGAAGCAATGTGAAAAAGCAAGACAATCGTTTTGGCCGATCTGTATCACGATTAGAGTTCAGAACATTCATCTAATATTTCGCGAGGACATGCTTACAGATGTTATATAAGCCTGGGACTTCAGGGTCGGAAAGCAGACATTGCAATCGAATTGACCGGCGTTGAGTAATATTGATGGAACAAATCCCGAGACATATCAGATCGCCAGTAAAAGCACTGACATATCTGATCCGGCGCAACAGTTTGTATTTGTAAAAACAAAGTTTCGTCGACTCAATTCCATCGACTGTCGCCTGTCCACTGTCCACTGTGCCGTTGTTTGCCGATAGCACTCCCCGAACCAACCTTCACGGTAACAACAACCTATTTTGGTCTCAATTCATTATCAATTGCCCAGACGTGCGACCGGAAGCTAGATGTTCTTCCCGGTACATGGGCTCGATGACCCGCATGAGACATTCCATCAACGCTTTGCTAGCCTCGAAATGTTGCCAAGGTGGTACAACTCGGAGCTTATGCACGGAGAAGCCGGATATCACGAGTCCGACACAGGTCGTATGGAATGTGCATTTCGCCCCGCCTTCGAGCAGTAGCGAAGCAGGCAATCATGCTTGCTGCCCAAACAAGGCTTTCACGACTTGTCCAGTCCAGCAGCGGCCACGTTTTCGTCGAAAGATACCGTGCTGATTATCCACGAACTCGGTCTATTACCGCCCTGTATTCCTGTTGTGAGAGGTCTCCAAGCATCCCCCGCGGGCAGCCTCAGGATTCTCAGAGATACCCCGCTTCCATCGTAATCATGCAACACAAATGCCGCCTCAAATACAAAAGAGGCGGTGTTGAAATTTCAATTCATCTCTACCAGCATGGCTTGCGCCAGACCGGAATCGGCCCTTCTACCCGCGTTTGCAGCTTGCTACCGAAACTGCCTCATCGACTCCCTCCGCGAGCTTCTTGTGCGCTATTTGTCCGACGTAGGCTGGATTCTCTCCGAAGCCATCACGGTCAAGAGCCCAGGCCAGTCCGTGATGAGTTGTTGGTGCGGGTGACTGCGTTGCGGATGATATAGTTCGCGAACCACGGCTGTTCTTAGGCAATTCAAGATGGCCTCACCTTATTAATGGCACCCAAACAGGCCCAGATCGTCTGCGAAATTGCTTTATCTGGGGATATCCCCCTCCGGGGGGTACCCTTCACCTATAACTTTTGAGCTACCTCGCCGCAGTCACTGGCATTCTCTTCCTCAACTGTGAGATTACATTCTTTCGCGCTTGCAGAAGTGACGCTTCCTTTGGCCACCCACCCTTGGATTTGGGCAGTCCACTTTACAAACCAACTCATCTGGACCTCTGCGTACCAAATTTCATAGGAATTCACAGCCTGCCGAAGGACAATTCTCATCTGGGAATAGTTTCGGCCCCCACTGCCGAAGCCATACACTAGACGAAATTTGGGTCGAGGCTGTCACTCAATGCAAGAACCGAACGGCACACAGGACCTTCACAAAGCCTTCACCGGTCAAGGAAATCTGCCATCTTCTTCCACGGGAACCGGAGGCATGATGACGCCCAATGACAACCAAGGAATGCATCAGAAACCCATGTCTTTTTCTTCTTCTCGGACGTCTGCCGATGAAAATGTGCATGTGTCCCAAGGTTGCAGGGAGGCATCTCTAACCTCCACATCCAGACTCGAAGATGTCCTGGATGACAAGCCAGCTTCTGGAGTCGCTGACTACGTACCTTTTACGACGGAAATCAAGGACGGCACGGGGGTTTTCCGGCAATGCAACGCCCATCTCAACCGTGGCACTCATTCATTCATTGCGAAGATGCTGGCGAGGACTCTTCAGCTGAAATTCTTTCCTCTTCCACCGAATCTCATCAGGCGTTCATACTTTATGCCTTTTGGAATGTGGCAGCCAGCTCACTTTGTTAACATTGAAATCCGGATGAGCCAATTGGACATTTCATCAACAGAGCTATGCCTCGGTGTTCTGGAGGAAGTTGATCCTTGGCCTGGCCCGGATGTTGTTCTTGCCCAAGGTTCTCTGCGAAAGGCTGGACGATGTCTCACGCCACCACCATCAGCAGCTCGTGGACCTATTGAAAATGAAGGTGTCGACAATGGAGAGGCCATTGTTTCCAGCACGCCTGCGGGAGCGACCACAGACGGGCAATTTCCGAGCCGAATCCTGTTACTTACCCGTCCTGGCACTGACAGTATTGATGGATGTGCGACAAGACCTAATCCAAGAGGTCCGGCCGCCGCCGGTCACCGGTCGGAACCGCTAGACCTGACCCGTTTAAATACGTCCGGGTTCCGGGCTCGCACCGGTCCGTCAAGGTCTATCAGCGTGGTCCCGGGCACACCGTTTACCACGGCACGAGATCCGACATCCTCGGCCACTTCGATTGTGTTGGACGACACCATTGCGCCTTGCAAACACTCCGGGCAGCTCACCGATAGCCAGGTTCCGACGGGCGTGTCTCATGAGACCCAAGACGCCTCCTGCCAGCTTTTAACCGCCTATCGTACAAGAACTCGGTTTATCTGCAGCTCGCCTGAGGATTTTCCATGAGCAAAGTTTAATCACTCCGCATCTCATGTTTCTTATTGGTGCATAATTTTGAGACGTACGAGGGATCCCACATCGGCGTTTGGACGCAAAAAGGTATGTTTCGTACTCCATCTATAGCATCATCATGCACATCTACTAATATTTGGCTCGGATAGTTACTAGACAGGTTTATTGGCGCAAACATTAGAATTCAAGCGAGATGCAACCCGGGTAGTATATAAAGCGAAGTATGAGCCTCAACTTCGAAGAGACAACAGGGCAGAAAAAAACAAACCCGTTGAAATGCAGAGTCTAGTCTAACTCTAATAAATGCTGATGCGATTACGTTCTGCCAAAAGGGGCACTTTGAGTGATACATGTTGCCGACGAAAGGAAAAGAACCCGAAAACTAAGACTCTGATTTTTCCCGGTGAGTGCTATTAACTTCCAATTAGTCCAGCTCCTTGGGACACCATATCCTTGACTTTGTTTCCTGGTCTTCGTGAAACCACTGCTCACGATCTCTGTCCCAGGTCCAGAACTCATGGGCGGGATCCGCCTTGAATAGCTGCTCGGGAGACTCTTGTTCCAGCAACAGATCTTCAGCTTGATAGTTGCTCAGTTCAAGGTCTAGAACCTCGAGAGGGCAATGATGGCACTGGTCCTGTTGATTTGGTGACCTGGATCCTGAGTCAGCCACAGGGCTGCAGCAAGTATCCGGAGAAGGCAGCTCCTGGGGTTGGACGTCTTCGGGATCCTGGGTGGTGGCAAGTGTGTAGTGGCTCCCCTCCACCGATTTCCCACCATCATCAGAAGTGCCAGACCTGGACAGAGACTCCGCTGTGGTGGTTTCTCCCGAGAACTGCAATAACTCAATCAGTGTCTGGGGCTGATGACCGGTATCGCTGCTGTCGACCTTGGGCCGACGTCGCAGTTGCTGCAGTACCAAAATTGGGCGGCTTTTCGATACATAATCTATGAAAGTTAACAGAACATTCTCAAGCACTGAAGTGGTAGACGAACTTTCAGGCATGGCATACTTGGCCAACGGGAAAATTGCAAGCCGCGAAGGGGGAGACACGAACTGCACGAAGTACGTAAGCAGATGCGGTGAGGTGTCTGCGACCGGATATAAGTGTTGGTTGAAGCTAGGGTTAAGTTACTGGTTTGCTTGTAAATAGAAAGAATGAATCTGGGTATTTGGGACAGTTTTATATTTCGGAACCACCTACCTGCTTCGTACGCACGGAGAAGGAGGTATCATCTTCGGTGAATCAATCCATAGCTCGTCAGAAAACGCGGTCGCGTGTAGGGAATAGAATAATACCCAATTTGCCGATTCGTGTCCATTATCAACCGCACCCGGCCAAGAAAAGGCAATTCAGCTTGACCGATGGGGCGGCGGGAGGGGGCGAACGGATCATGTAGACGAAATGTTGTAATTTGCATGTTGTAATTTGTAAGTTGTAACTTTCAGGCTGCGTGCGACCTTTTGGGCTGAGAATTCCAATTCAGATCACCCAACCATGCAGCCACTCGTGGAAGCTGGTGGTGTGTTGTTCATGTCGTCCGGATTGTTGACATCTGTCATCCGATAGGAGAACACATCGACAGAGCCTACTTAATCGTGGAGCAGTGTGTTTCAATTGAACCAGTACGAGTATTCAAATGCATGCGAATGGTAACAAGTTGCACGTCTATGTGATGATGCGGTCCTCTGCTTCGCCCAATCACATTCTGCATATACATGCGGCCGCAAGTGATGGCCGCCGAGGTCTTCTCCCTTGACTGGCGTTCCCTCGCTCAAGGAGCTCTTCTCCTCCGCACTTATCAGTGACCAAGAAGGGCGTCCAAAGATCAAAATTGCTAAATAGCCCTCAAATCTGCACATTTGGGACTGCAGTTGATTCTGGTGCAGGAGCCTCTCGCCCGTCCAATACGGGGATTCCCCTTCTCTCAGCCGGCCTACCCCTAGCTGCTTTCTCCCGCAAACCATACACTCCCATCATACTAGCTTGGTCGCCTTAGTCTCTTGGGTCACATTCGAGATGTTCGTTCGACGAGAGGGGCCCGGTTTCGCCGGAGTAGGCTTCGAGATACGGACAACCCACAGCCCCTTTCCCGCAAGAAAACGCCCAAGGAAGAATTCGGGCTCCGCAGGCGTATTTACGCTCACAGGAAACCCTCCTCCAAGTTACAAATGCGTTGTATGAGTTGTAATTGGCTTTTCTTTTAATCTGGAGTTGTCTTCTTCCGAGTTTTGCGTCCATCAACTTTTACCGAGTCGCTGCCAATGTTAAAGGGCCTTCGGAAACCTGCCTGTCCTTCTTCTCGTCGTTTCGAGCCCCGATTTCTGTCTCGCTTTCGCCCTGCTTTATATCATCCTTTCCCACGAAGATATATACTCGTCAGTTGCCAAAGTGTCGGAATACAACTGCGCGCCTCACTTTTGGCTGTCGCCTCCGCATCCACACTCTGGAATCACTCAGCCCCTCAGTCAACCTCTGATCCCAAACCTTCGCTTTTACCATTCCGTTGTTTCAATTAAATAAAGTCCATTTGTCCCCCCTCTCCTATAAATATCTCGATTTGGGCCCCCAACTGGGCGCCTCTCGTTTTCCCACAACGCCGCCTGTCGAGTCACAAGTTGGAGGATGTGCCAGGGACAATCGACGTGGAACACCTCTGACTACACACCGATTCGGGTGCCAACAGCAGAAAGAAGATAGTCAGGAAGTGGAAATGCAAGTAAGAGGGAACCTCACGACTGGAGGAGAATATGAGAATTCCCTGGAAAACACTCGGCGTCCCCTGCAACCACTTCATGCGCCATCGATTACCTCTATATCTATACCAAGGATCAACAATCAAGTCCCTCGCCGTGCTCGTAAGAAGCCGAGAAACTCCAATCAAACAAGAGTTGCCCGGCCCAAAGCGAAACCAACACGAAAAAAACCCAGACCGGACCCTCTGCGCCGTCCCTCGGAGCATCAGCACGAAACCTCGCAGCCGAGAAATGGCGCAGCTACGGGGTACCAGCGGACAACTTCACATTCCCCAGAGACGGACTTGAGTCTGGTGCCGAGACTCAAGGTCTCCAAGAAGGGCGTCTCGGAGAGCGGCCGTTTGCTGAGTACCATTTACGACTCCAGCCGCCGCGAGACGCTCGTCACCGAGTCTGTCGTCAGGCAGTTGGGATTGCCCGTCTTTCCGTGGAAGCCCGGAAACCCGGTTGAGGTCAGGAACAACAAGGGATTCTGGCTGGACATCACGCACTACGTTACCGTGCACGGTGAAGTTCCCGGTCTGTCCGATGCCGATCTGGGACAATGCAACTTCGGTATCATGCCAGACGACATTCACGGCCTCGAGGGCGTCGAGGTAGCTGTCGGTGCCAGAGTTCTTGACAAGCTAGAGGCCGATTGTGGACTATCCTTGGAGACTCGAGTGAAGATTGATCTCAACTTCAAGGATGGACTGGCTTCACCCATACCGCCAATTCGGGACGCCGAGACGCCGAGTAAGATTTGCATTCAGGTTCACGAAGCATTCATTGCTAACGTCGCGAATTAGGACGACCCGGAGAGATGTTGCTCGGAAACGGTCACAACCATCAATCTTCTACCTTCCTTCAGTTGCCTACGTACGACCACTCGTTCGGGGTCAGTAACACCGTCAGCGCGCTCCCCTCAGGCTTCTATTCGAACCCAGCGTCAACTCCGAGGACGTCACTATGCGAATCTGTGCCTGCTCACGCGGCGTCGTACGACTGCATCAAGCCACTTCCTCCGGCCATCGATGAAGACACTGAAGAGGATTGGACAAAAGCAGACAGGAACTCCATTGTCGACATGATGCCTCAAGGCATGCAACATGGTCGTCATGGCCATGACGGCGGGACCTCGACCGGCCAAGGCTGCTCGTTCTCGCAGAAAAGCTTGACCGGTCTCAATGCGCAAGAGACTCTCGGCGAAGAACTGAAGATGGCCCCGGGAGGATTCCGGCCGCAAACCCCTCAAGTTCCGACACTTGGCATCCCGCCTGCCATGGGTTCTTTTGGTCAGCGGCGATTCAGTGTTGCCGGAGGCTACGGGCCTCATGCAGCCTCTCCGGTCTACAGCACCATCTCGCTGCCATCGGCGCCTCCGGCTGGAACCAACTCCAATCCTAGCTGGCACCCTACCCACGGTGGGTACTTGGGAAGCTTCAGCGAGGACCAGGCGACATTGGGTAGTCAAGGAACAGTGCCCAACCCTTCACGTCTCCTGATGGAAAACGAATGGTTGGACCTGGATGGACTGTCCTATTTCAACCAAATGTTTGCTCCAATGGATCCGAGCCTCTAGGATTTCGGATCTTGTTAGGCTCTGCAACGACAATCCTCCTCGGCGAAGAGGCAATTTGATCATACCCAACATATGGTGAAAAAAGTTGCCGTCGTTGTATGACCTAGAAACGGGGTTCCATACACATGGAGCGGAAACCCAATACGTCGTCAGCCAACCGCCCAAGTGAGGTAGGTGGCTGACAAAAAAGAAAAGCCTTGGAGTCTCGTCCAAGCGGCGGCTACGTTTATCGGTAAGATATTGCCCGACCCCGAATCGCGTGAGCCAATTTCCTTTCATATATGTATACATTCTGACTGAAATTTTTCGACTATCTAGTGGCGTTTTCTAGGCGACCAGGAGACAACACGGATTTTGTTTATTGGCGGAGTGCTTTCGGGTGTTCTCTTGCGAGTTCGAGGTCATGCACTACTTACGATTCGAAATCTGGTTACCAATCTTGTGTGTGTAATGGCATTACGATAATGTAGCGCGATGCCGTGTTTCTTTTCTCTACGGCTTGAGTACACATGGGGTTTCTTTCGCACAGGTCTTTACCATCGACTTCCACAATACACGGCCCCCTCGTAGGAATAGATGAGTAGCTTCAGATTTGAAGATTGAACAACAGCACTCGGTATAAGTCAAATCAGGGTATCATTTACGACTCCTTAATCTCGTCCATCCCCTTCCTCTCAGCAGCCAGATCACGATCCCTCCGCGACGCATCCTTCCGCTCCATATCCTCCCCGCGCACGACATCCAACTCGTCTCTCAGCTTCTCCGTCAGCTTCTCGATGATCCATTCGCACTCCTCCAAGCTGCCCATCAACGGCGACTGCGAGCCGACCCACGACCACTTGTCCTCCTCTGGGCACTCGGCATCGTCAATGTTTCTCGTCCGTCTGTTCTTGTTCCTCTTGGAGTGGATGTGGGGACGGGCCTCGCGATGTGTCGCCGAGCTGGACTCGTCTTCTCCGATCAACTTGAGATACCACGCCCACTCGGCGAACGAGTACTTTCGAGGCGGCTTCTGCTTGGCGTGCTCACGGACCTTTGTGATCTCGGATATGAGGAGGAAGTGATAGTCGGCGCGCGACGTCGGCAGGGGTGCCGCTGGGTCACGATCTGGGAACCGCTGGCGCCGCCGCAAACCCTTTGGCTCGAAGGTGGGATCGGGTACGGACGAGTGTGCATCTGTGTCGTCGTCCTCGGAGCCGCCTCGCTCTAACCTATGAGCGTTGCCCGGGAAACCGGGCGGTAATTCGTTGTCAACGTCGTCGTCGTCGTCACGGGACCCCTTGAAGATTACGCCACAGGTCCACCTATCCAGCAGAGATAGGAGCTCCTTGCGGAAACCGCGCTCGCCTGGTAAGATAGTCACGTTACCCAGCTCAAGCGTGGCATCGCGGATGGCCTTGACCACTGTGTCACCCGCATTTGAAATCATGACAGTCATGGTCGGAAGAGCCAGGAGCGACCAGAAAACGAAGAAGGCCTTGCCCGAGTTCGACACAGGTGTGCGGTCTCCGTAACCGATGGTAGTCAGTGTGACGAACGCAAAGTAGAAGCCTTCAAAATACGTCCAGTTTTGGTATGGCTTTTCGCACTCCTGGAATATCTTGGCGCCGACGAGCCACAGAACGAGCCAGGACGAGAATGATATGGACATGGCCATCCACCGACGGCGAACAGAAGCAGAGTCCTGGATCTTGCGCATCAGGTTGAATTCCTGCTGGCGGCGCTCAAATTCGTTCGATGGCAAGGGAGAGCTTTCAGGGGACCCTCCGATGTTTGAGTGGATGGGCTTTAGTATCTCGTCCTTCCCCTTGCGAGTCATTGTGCGGATGAGTTCGCGGCGTTTCTTCTCGACCATGCGAGCGTCTAGGCGTCGACGGCCACGTTCAAGAACTAAGCTGCGGATGGAGCCAATGACGAGACCGAGGCTGATGACACCGACTAGTGCATATGGGATCAGCAAGGCCCGGCCCAGGGGCGATGCGGCTGCGAAATCACCGAAACCGACAGTGAATAGTGTCACGTCTGCCCAGTAGACGGCGTCGAGATAAGCCCAGCCTTCAATGGTGGAGAAAACCAGAGCACCGATCAGGAGGTACAGAAGAAAAAGAATCGTCTGCAGCATGAGAGTCCGCTGAGCAGTGGTGAGTTGGAAGTCTTTCGCGTAATGGCGGGTATAAGCGCCGTAGACGGTGACAACCATCAAAGAAGCAGTGACAAAGTAGAGAATGGCGGCGAACATGCCGTAGTAGAAGGCCTGGGAGTTGATGTATTCCTCCACAGGCTCGATGACGAGCGGTCCGGAGGCAGTTGCGTTCAGTGCGATGAGACAGATGGCCGAGATGTACCAACCGACAATGGTGATGGGCTGCGCGATGGAGAAGCGCACTCGTCGGGCCATGTTAAGCAAGAGGAAAACGTTGGAGACGATGGCAATGGCAAGCTGGATGGCGTTAACGATAATTAGCCATTTCGGATCCGGGACGAACTGGGCGGCAACGATGTCTGTCCCCGGGGGATAGTGCTGTCGCCATGGCCGTACAAGGGCGCAAATACTGAATGCCGATGCTACGGGGCCGAGAGTGCCGGCGATCATGGGGAACGCGGAGGACGCGAACCACCATCGGCTGCGGGAGTCAGTTTTGGCATAATCAAAGATGTGCAAGCGGAAGAATGACGACAACGACAACGACAACGACAACGACAACGACAACGACAACGACAACGACAACGACAACGACAACGACAACGACAACGACAACGACAACGACAACGACAACGACAACGACAACGACAACGACAACGACAGTAACACACGACACCCAGGGGAAGCCAATGCAGCCGTAGTCTCTCTCACCTTGGATCTAGATGGGCGTCATCGTTTTGGAAGCGCTTCTCCCTTTGCGCCTTGTGCTGCTCCAACTGGCCGATCCGCTCCTCTATGTTTTCGCCAAGGTCGGCGTCGTTCATGGCGTGAGCTGGTGAATTGGTCCAGAAGAGGCGTGTCTGAAACGATGCAAACCTCGAAATGAAGGCATTCCCAGAAAATGCGCCCAATGAAAGACCTGAAAACACAATATTTTCCAAATATTCAAGTATTCAAGGGATGGCGATGTCGAGTGAAAGGGAGAACGTATGCTCGCAATGTTGAAATCAAGGTCTTGGCTTCCCGCCGGACCTTCAGAACCGACGCACCCGGGGCCTCCCCCGATGGAGGTTGGACGTTTGCTCCGTGATGACGTCTCTGGTGGTGAAGAGGGTGTGTCGCTCAGATGCGCATTCTCGGATTTCTGCTCTAGCGGCTTTGTTGAGACGACCAGGGCTCGTTAGCGAACACACGGTGGCGTCTAATTCAGGAAATCCGACGATCGCTTGGTGCTTGAACTTCTTCGCATTTGTAGATCTCTTCTGAGATGCTGAATGTCTGTCGATGCGATTCGTCCCTTGGCAATCATCTTATATATGTCGGCCATAAGACTCGCTCGCTCGTCAGGTTACCCTTGCTTGCATAAACGCGCTCATTACAGCCAGCTCGTGTTGGCGTAGCGATCTCCGGAACCTGAGCATTGAGGGGTGGAATGACGATAGCTGTGTGGTCGCTATCGATGCCACGCGCTGCTTTTTCCTGCATTTTAGCGGTTGTCCTCGACGCTAAGGGGGGCCACGGGGATGACCTAGGACCCTTGCCAAGAGCAAACAGACCTGGCCGTGGGTGATGTGGGGTTGCGGCAGTGCAGGCACTGCAGGCTAATTACCTCCGGACGGTATGGCCGCTGGTTGGTTCGATGCTGTCAGGAGATCGAAAAACGCGTCGGGGTGTCTTCTCATTTACATCTTGCAGTCGCGGTAGACTTAGATGGGCTTCTGAGTCGACTACAGATGTCGATATGAGGGCTTTGACATATCTGCCAACTCTGTGTTCGTATTTTTAGACGATGAGAAGATGGCCGAGGCAATGGCTGTCGTCTCGTTTTCCACGTCGCGTCCAACGCCGATGCTTTTTTTCTGCACCAGATGACACTGTTGAAGTCACGGTTGGCTCCTCCGGTACCGTCACTGTAGAGTAAGATTTTTCATATCCTTCGAGGACTCTACACTGACACGGCTAGCCTTCACAACGTCTTTGGCCAATCCTCTTCAACGCCTCTGATGATCTATCTCCCGCCATCTTCACCAGCACCGGGCACCCAACCGGCCATACCGGCCTTCCTTCAGCCGTACCCGACGGCGGTCATCAACTACCGATGGTCCGCCCCGGTCTCCACCCCGAAGCCGAGCGACACGGCGGAAGTCGACTTCAGTACGCCTCTTCTATGGCCGACACCCCTCCATGACGTCCTTGCCGGCTACACCTGGATCACCGAAAATCTCCGCCCCGAGCGCCATACTCGCCGGGATCTTTATGTGTACAGCTCCCATGCCGGCGCCAGTCTCGCGACCTCGCTGGCTCTGACGGAGTCTCATCACCACGAGCGTGTGGCCGTCCGGGGCCTGATCGCGTGGAACGGCATCTTCAACTGGACCATGTTCCTACCGGATCACAAGATCCACCAGCCGACCAGCGCGCGTGGTCGTAAGCTTCCTCCGCAGCCCGAAGAAGGATCGCCGTTGCATCTACTACAAGCGGAGATGCCACGCTTGTTCCAGAAGCCAGTGGACCTCTTCGATCACTTTGCCAGCCCGAGCATGTTCTTTCAGACGGCTGGTATGATGGCGCCGCCTACGTTCAACCAAGTAGCTGTCTTGACAACCTTGGTGGACAGGATGTCTTCTTTGACAAGCGGAGGAAATGTTGCCGATCTTTTGACTGCCACAGGGAGCGCTTTGATGACGTCGAGGAGGAGCGCGCTGATGTTCCCACCGAGGAAGTCGACGTTGAAGCTGCCGTCGACATTGCTTCTTCACGATAGTGCGACAACACCTGCGACCAAGCCAAGGGGAAAGCGGTGTCCGCCGGCCGGGCATACGTTCGAAGCCCAGGCGTTGGAGCTGGCCGGGCTGATGAGGAAGAGCTTGGACAAGCTGGAGTTCAAGTCGAGGTCGGTGTGGGATGAGGACTTTGACGCGGAAGGCGAGGCTAATGAGCGAGTGAGGGTAGTGGACGTTGGGGAGAATCCGCATCTGCAGCTGGGTCAGCGAGGTCAGGAGGCTATCGGGAGGTGGCTTCAGGAGAGGATTGTTTTGTGATACCCATTCCGCTCTAACTTTGGCAATCTATTCGAATAAAGAAAGAATTGTTGGAGTTTTTACCGAGATGTGTTCGTTTTGAGCCGATTATGCCATGGTCCAGAGCAATCGTGTACTGCTACTGGTAGTTGAGGAAGAAAGGCAGGAGCGACGAACTGCCTAGCCACCTGCACTTTCCACCTGGCTGATACTTTCCCCTGCCGTACTCTGCAATGCGGCAGCCTTTACCGTTGATCTCTCTCTAAGCCTGTCATTAATTCAGTTACATTACGGATACATAAGAAAAAGCGACGCTGTGACTCCACTTCTTGATTCCTCTTGAATATGTAGAATTAATTATTTCACGTACTTTGAGACTTGTCTCTCCTATTTTGCAGGTTATGGCTGTATTCTGTTGTTGTGCTGATTAGGAAACAAGCCATCGAGTTACCATGTTTTCCAGGCCGCATAGAGCGCTCACACCATATCACCATAATAGACCGCACAAAACGAGGGTTAGTGAATATGATGATGCGCTACGTATTTCACCTTCCCTGGCTTGGTTCCAAGCAGGGGAATGGTCGGGAGATATCACCGTCCCTAGCCAACAGACACGACGTACATCGCATAGAACACAAAGGCGCAGTTACAAACTCTGGATTCACGTGGACTTGAAAATATACCCGGTATCCGTCATGCGGTTTGCCTGTCTCGACGGACTGCTCGTTCAAACCAATCCTCTGACGACTTACCGTTTCGAGGACGACGCGGCCATCGTCGCAGTCTCAGAAGCCATCTCGTACATGCGCGATGCTGGTGATCCAACCCGACAAAGAAGAAACGCCACACGGAAACATTCTCACGAGCCGCTACTCATCTCAGCGTCTGCCTCCTTTCGCATCCCTTCGGCAGACCAAACATTGAAGCACCACCGTCGAACAACGTCGCTGCGTGCATTGACCGGCGACCCCCCGGCAAAATTACTTTTCGATCCAATCAATCCTGGCTTGGCAAAAGGGCGGACCACTTACATTATTTTCCAAACACCCGCCCGAAACCAAGGAAATTTTCTCGGATTTCTCGTGCAGTCACAAACATCAAAAGCTCCACCAGCTCCAACGCCGTGGGACGTCTCACATGACATCCCTAGCACAAACTTGCGCGCATTCCTGGAACGCACCCACTTTCCTGTGCCTCCGTCCATACGGGGCACTAGCGCAGCCAAACATAAGCGCCCGATCGGCCTCATCGGGCAACGACAACCGTTCGCGCTGATGATTCGTTCCGCTCGGTGGACGGCCTGATGGTCTAGAGGTATGATTCTCGCTTTGGGTGCGAGAGGTCCCGGGTTCGATCCCCGGTCAGGCCCCTTTCTTTTGCAAATCTTGCTATTTTATTTCATTGTTGAATAGGTTGGTTGATGCTCGTTGTGATGGTTTTTTGCACTCTGAGTTGTGCAGCGGTCATCTGTGCCGGCACAAGTGGATCAGTAACAGTGAACATGTGACACGTACAGATCATCTCTTTGGACGGCACATTTCTGGAGATTTCCGTTGGGGATGCTCATGTGAGGATCAACAGGCGAGTCGAGATGAGCGAGGTTGCAGCGGGCATCCGCCCCAATTTCGAGCAATCTCAAGCCTCGAAGCCAACACTTGGTCTTCAGTGTGTGTGATTGTGTCGTTTTCCTTAACCAAAATCAGCATAGTGCTCCGAGGCGCTGCTTCGAACCGTTCGAACGGCCACCCTGGTTGTAGTCCGATGAAATGACGGCATCTTGTCAGATTCCCAGCATCAACCGTGATTGAATGCCACCCATCAGGGCAGTCTGCAGCACCATCAGCTTGATCCGCGGAACGACTGAGGTCAGTAAGCGAGCCTGGTCGAAAGAACCTTGGCACGCAGCTCGCAGCATGCAGGACGCGGTAGTATGCGTCCAGCTTCTAGCAAGCAGCGCAACATGCTATGCTAGCAGGGGGGAAGAAGACAAAAAAAAAAAAACACCAGGGTTTCAGCATCCCGCTGCCCGCCCATCCTGTTCATCAAACTTTGCCAGACTCCTGCGATACGAACCGCGCGAACATCCGATGACGGATGAACGAACTCTCGGTGAAGCTTGCTCTATCTGCGGGAAATCACCACTAGCGGACTCATGGATGGTGAGCCTTTGGGCGTCGAGTTGTAACATCATACTTGATGTCGGTTGCCTCAACGAGCCCACGCTCTTCTGTCCTTTCTGACGTCTTTGCCCCCCAAGATCAAGGTCGTCCTTGGCGTGTGAAGTGCTCTGGATCTTAAATTAGCAGTTATCGTAAGGTACCTACCTTAGTTGCTAAGCTCCAAGTACGTGTGGGGATGTGGGAGGTCGCCAATGCGCACTTGCACTTTAGATGGGTCGAAGTGTGCTGTAGTCTGGTGTCACTGGTAGGGATGGCAGCTGCACGGGCGCTGCTTGTCTGCCACAGAGGCCCCTCGTCCCCATTGATTGTCACTGCCTCAGCAGGGAGGTCATTGGACCCCAGCGCCAAGCTATCCCATGGCAGTTGCTATCCTGTGCTGAGACGAGACCCTTCTTTCCCGGCGTCTATTTCAACTCGTGACCCCGGCGTCGTCGTCTTCTTCACTTTCTCCAGCTGCATCTACCGTTGCGTCGACGTCTGTATTGTATTCAGCCACGGATATCCGTCAGCTCATCTTTACCACTCGCATATTTACACATTACCAACTTTCATCTATACCGCCATCATGCCCGGTGTTCGTAAGTTACTCCGCAAGCCGCGCGCAGGCGATCAAGATCAGGGCCAGGATCAAGTCACGGATCATGTCTACGATCAAGATCAAGGACTGCCTCGATAGGGTCGGGTAAAGAAGAGTGGTATATTCATCCGGACCCTCCTCTTTAACCACCTCCGATGTAGTATTGTATCCAATGCCAAGATATCACGCTAACACAACGTCCGCCCAACAGCTATTGACGCCCTTGACAACCTCAAGGAGAAGTTCAGAGCCATCTTCAAAAATAAAAACGAGAAGAAGGCCGAGACGAAGCCCGCCGAAACCAAGCCTGCCGCGACCACACCCGCTACCACCACTACACCGGCCGCCGACTCTACACAGACCCAGGCCGCTGCTCCTGCTACCCCCGCCAGTATGTTCTCCTTCTTGTTTTTTGGTCTGAGACCAATCCTGAGAACACAATACGCACATCGAGGACACGCACTAACATCACACAGCCGGGCCTGCTGCTCCTCACGCCTCCGACCCGGCTAAGCACGCCGAGGCCAAGCCGGAGACAGCTCCGGCGACCACTGCGCCCGCCAAGGCTCCTGAGACCGGTATGTAAAGACACTCGAGATCCACCCGGCAGAGATATCCGTGACTAACGCACATCCAGCTCCTGAGGGCCCCACAGCTCCCGCAGCTTCAGCCGAGACACCCAAGCCCGCTGAAGCCACTGTCACGGCTCCGGCTGCCGCTAACGAGCCCGCGAAGACGGCCGCTCCCGCGGCTGAGACGGCCCCTGCCCCCGCCCCTGCAGCTGCTCCTGCTGGTAAGCATTTCAGTGGCGATGATCTGTAGACCATTTGCTGACGAGCGTAGCCACGACGGCTGCTTCTGCTTCGACTGAGCCCGCCAAGACAGATGCTCCGGCAGCCCCGGACGCTGCCAAACCAGAGGAGAAGGCAGAGGAGAAGAAGGATGCTCCTCCCGCTTAGACAGCGTCGGATAACATCGGCGCGGACTATGGTCTGCGATACATGGACGATGATGCTGCGATGAAACGTGCTCAGTTAGAAGGAGAGAATGAGGCTATATTGATAAGTCTCAACGCCATCATGAGATGGCAAGAAAAGCATCCGGATGATTTGTCTACGATTGCGGAAGAGTCTACACTTGGCGAAGATGACTCGAGGGGCAGGCCAAATGGGGGGCCGAGCGGCACACAGAGGGCTGAACCAAAGGACGACCGAAACAAGACTGACCCGAAAGGCAAACGGAAGGCTGACCCAGAGTACGACTAGAAAGACGAAATGTGTGAGGAGCTGAAGGACTGGATTGCCCCCTACCCGAGCACATACAACCCCAAGGACAACCCCAAGGACAAGAGTACGGCGGATGGCGCGTAAGACGTCAAAGGCCGAAAGCGACCACACTGAAAGAAAGCGCAACATTGATTATGGCGGGTTATACTGGGACCTTGGTCTAGTTTCTTTTTCATTTGCTTAATTGTCGGATACCCATTAGCCAAGTAGTTGAATCAAGCGTATTTGCGTATTTCTTTTTTCAGTCTATCCCATTCGTATCGTCATGAATGTAGCTAGCTGTCTAGCAGCTATGGGGGTATGTCCTTCCATTGTGTCTCCATGTGCCCAAGTCTTTCATGATCGTGCCTCATTGCTCCTGGAGTCCTGTCCGTCACTTCGCCCATGGCGCCTTAGTCAGCGTGACCTGCGCGTCCGTCGAGCCACTGCCGCCCTGTTGCGAACCCGGGGCCGGCATCGGGCGCATCCCCGGAGCTGGTGGCGTTCGCGCCGTCGCCGCCGGCGATGGTCGTGAGTACGGGATTCCACCCTGAGGAGGCATCCGACCAGCAGCACCAGCAGCCCACGGCGCTGCCGTGCCCGAACCCGGCGATGGAGCCCGTGTCGCACCTCCAGCGGCCCACGGTGCCGTTGTTCCAGCTCCTTGCGGCGGCGGAGGGGCGGTTGTCGCGGGGTAGTTGTATGAAGGCTGGTTTGCAGTGTGTACCGACGGCGGCACCGGCGCAGCGTCAGGATCTTGTTCCCATGAGAAGAGAGAGCCAAACGTGAAGTGCTGGACGACGGGGAACTTTTGCAACACCTCCGCATTGAACATCTTGAGCATTCCCTGTAGTCCGTTAGTAAGTGGGCGATATTTCTTTTTTCTTCTTCAAGAAGAAGAATGGCTCACCTTGTTGATCTTGCCCCAGCCGGCCTGGACGCCAGAGACGTCGAACAAGATGGGGCTGTGTTCCCAGAACGGCCCCTTCTTCACGTCGTTGATGAAGCCAACGGCCGCGAAGTACATGTTCTCGTGCCTCTGCTCATCCACTATCGCGGCCTTGACGATGTCTCCCGTCTTGGGCGCGCCGCGAACGGACCCCTCCATCGGCATCGGCTCCGCGGACCCTTGAGTTATGGGCGCGGTGAGCTGGGCGGAGCCGAAGATGTAGGGGAGGAAAGAGTGGTCGTCCAGGCCCCATACTCCGTGAGAGCCCGCGGGCTCGAGTGTGTATGTGAGGATGAGCTTGCGGACGACGCGCAGGTAGGGCTCGATCACGCCGAGGACGATCAGGCGGTCCGTCTCGGAGGGATCGGCCTCGGTGCCGTCGGTGAAGAAGGAGAGCTTGTACAGGGAGCCGAGGAAGGCGAGGAACGCAAGCTCGTGTCCTGTGCCATAATCCAGCCTTTGGGAAGAACCGAAGGAGCCCAGGAGGTAGGACAGCAGCTCGGCGGAGGGCGGCTCGGAGGATGATGGCGTCGTCGGGAAGTCGAGCACGGAGGAGGGGAGGTGTTCGGACAGCAGGGCCGGGGCGCGATCGGCGAGGAGCTCGTGCCACTTGCGGAAGGAGACGTTGCCGAAGCGTCGGGGGCCGGGGTCGGGCGGTGCGAGTTCGATCAGGGCCTCGGCGGCCGAGAGCAGATTTTGGAGAGCCTTTATCGGTGCCGGCAGGCGGTCGCTTGTGGAGGAGGGAATCGATGTGAGGGTGTACGTCGTCGCGGGACCGCCCTGGGGAGACCGGCGGGGGCAGAGGGAACGGTTGAGCTGGAGGAGGAACACGAGGATGTCGCGGTAGGCGGTGGTCGTGAGGAACGTCGCGAGGTCGGTGCCGGTGTTGATGCGCTTGGTGGGGGTTTGGAAGCTGCGAGGGGTCTTTGAGAGGGGTTTGAGGGTCGGGAGGGAGGGCGGTGTTTGTGTTGAGGCTGGTGCTGCTGTTGGAGGACCCATGTTGAGGTGTCTGTGGTGGCTTCTTGAGGAAGCTGTTTGAAGATGACTTTTGTAAAGCTAATGTTGATTGCTTCGGGAAGCTTAGGTGGTGCTGCGATGGAGGGGTGTGTGACGACACATGCTGGCTTAGTCAGCGGTATGGGTTCATGGGTGATCGGAGCTTCCCAAATCGCGAAACTTCAAGATTTCAGAGCTTGCACGACGAATAAATTTCCGTCGTCTTGCTGAGAAGTGCCATATTCAGCCACGCGGAACCGAGAGAGGATGTTTCTGAGTTAAGGTGTGGTTCTTGTTATTTATGTCTATGCTAAGGTTCTATCAAACCCGGCTTTGTCTATTAGGGACGAAGTATGTACTTGCATTTGTGTGTGTATAGCCGGGCTCATTTGTACGGATTAGAGCTCGAACCGACCAACTCGTAAAGCACAATGCCCCCCCCCCCCCCCCTTTGCTAATGGGCATCTATTACAACTGGGAAGGCGCGTCCCAGTCACAACTTTTTTCCGGCTCTTTGCGTTCCCACGTGTTTGAGCTAGGTCTGAGTCCGAGTGCGAGCGGGTCTCACCCAGATCTCGTCTCGATTGTCTGTGTGTTCATTTTAGCTTGTCGCCGACAAACTGCTTGATTTGGTCCCCGTAGATCGTGGGATACTGCAGGTGGGCTACTGGATCGGTGCCGTTGCAGCAGAACGGATCGGCCGAATCGCAGAAGGACTTGATATTGTTCCCGAACGGACATTGGAAGCCTTGGGGACGGGGTGCGAACTGGTGATGTTAGACTGCTGAAACGCAACCGCTACTCTGCATGTACTCACGCCCTTCGTCTGGCAAGTTCCAACTTCGTACGGCAAGCCCGAGACATATCGTGGATCGCCCATGAAGATGGCAACCTTGACGGCACCCAGGGCTTGTTGCGAAATGAGCACATTGGTGTCCTTGACGCCTTCAATGCTGTCTCCGCCGCCGCAATACGCGTTGTCCATAATCTGCGCACCCTGTAGATTGTCAGTTTCTGAAAAGTGGTACGCTGATGGACTGCTCACCTGCGAGAACCCCAGCATCACGATCTTCGTTTGAGGGCATTTTGCGTTGAAGTCGTTGACAGCTTTGGCGACTGAGTCCGTCCCGTTCTTGACCGAGTCGGCGTAGCTCACTCCCAGGCAATCTGTCCCACCGCCGCAGGCGGGGTACACAATTGGTTCGTTCGTAGCCCCTTGGTTCGCCTTCGTGAGGTCGTCCACGATCTTGGCTGCAGCCCCGAATCCCGGCGGAGCCGTCGTCTCCCGAGCTCCAAAGATGTGAATGGGCGGGCAATCGTTGCCTTGCTTCTTCTGAAGGGAGTGAGGTGACGCCAAGGCCTGGCTGGTAAGGAGGGCAATTCCAACGCTGAACCGCATTTTGGGCGACAACGGCTGTCGAGATGTGCTTCTGAAGGAGTGACTCGTAGGAGATTAGGCATTAAGTCCTCGACGAAGGTTAATGACATATATAGCCGTAACAAAAAGAAGCTCTCGAGAGGGAATGGAAGTCACTAGCGGTACCCGCGCCTAGTACAAACAAAAGCCGCCTCACTTCTGAAAACCTCTGCCAAGGCTTTTGTGATGGTTGTGTTTTTGACGGCTGGAAGGGGTAGACCGTTGCTTCCGAACAAGATTTATCTCCCACCTGACGGATGAACCGATTACTCCGGCATGCGCAGCTCGCAGAGGACTCAGCAGGAAGCCTACGGCAAAGGCGGCTGCGCGTTCCCTGCTTTCCTTTGAACTTCCCATCAACCCAAAAGGACGATATAAGAGACGAAACGGTCGCGGTCGCCACCCCAAGCACGGCGCTCCGACAGACTCATGACGGCATGAAGCTCTAGCTCCGGGAGGCTGAAGGGCGGGAACGGGACACGTCGCACCATCTTCAGACGAAATGGGCCGTGTGGGTGCTTTTTTTGCTGGGTGCCACATAATGTACGCGGTACGGTTTCTGAGAGCGCAGGAGAGATCAGACCGACGAGACCAGAAAGCAGGCGCGAATCTATGAGCAGATCCAGTTTTGTTCGACTTGGTGGTGTGAAACAGGGTGGCGTTGCTGATTGGGATTTCTGGAAACTCGTCTTCGGTTTGACATGGACCTCCATGCTTCTACGGAGTCCATGCTGGGCTGAGTGAGGAAATCTTGAAGCTTGCTTCCCGGACATACGCCTCGGGCTTGTGAGGAACTGTTGTGCATAGTAGAGCACATGATATGGGTTAAATTTGTGTGAGAAAGTGTAACACTACAGGCTGTTACTGCCATGGTGCTGGTTTGATCTCGCATCGAGACCTCTCAAAGAGCCCCTCAAAGAGGCATAGCTTCCAGGTCGTCTGGTTTTATCGGGTTGTTGTGTGTTTGAGCTAGGCTCAGCCCGCCTTGCAGAAAGTGTGGGAGACATGGAGCGAGGCTGGAAGATTTGATCAAAGTTGCATCGGCATCGAATTCATCGCCTGTAGCGCCTGCAAGCTTCAGAATTGAGGTTGTGAATGACGTCCGGTAAGTCGTATTCGTGCTTGAGGACAGAAATAGAAAGAGAAAAGCAGGACCCGAGGACTGATGACAGCGTTGATTACAGCTTTGTCATAATGCGAAAGCTCAGAGGAGAAAGCAGTTCGCTCAAGATGATAAAACCAAGGTAACCGGCGATGGCTTCGCGATGGAAAACCAGGATATCCGGCGCTGAATTGCCTGAGTGAGCCAGAAACCACTTGTGAAATCACGGAAGGGAAACAGCATTTCAATTCCGACGGGAGATTCGCACGAAACGTTTCCAGTGCAAAGACCATCCAGTTGCTTGTGCAGGCTGGACAAACACGTTGGGCGGCGGTGGTGCCGTGGTGTAGAACGTGCTGAGAAGGGTTGAATGCTTCTAGCGGGTTACAAAACACCCGGGCATAAGACACTGGTGTCCATGTTCCTCCATGCCGAAAACCCCGGGTAACATCTTGTTGGGGTTTTTTTTCCAGAATAATTCGTACAGGTAGCAACTAGTTTTACCTTGATATTATTCTCTTGAGTGCCCGCGGTCTTCACGCTGACAATTTGCCCCGGACTCCAGCTGGTTTCTGAGTTGGAGCCATTGGCTTCAAGATGTACATCGGATAAATGCTGTGATTGCAAAGACGGGAAGGAAGCTCGACACTGAGCAACGCCGTTGCTTGGTGATAGATTATGTAACGCGATGTGTGGTGCGACCGACTAACCCAAGCGGGCTAGGGCGTTCACAGTGTCACCAATCAGATCAGTGCGGAGGGCCGACTCGTTGAAAGAATGGGTCGCGACGAACAATGAGCCATCAACACCCTCAACGACGTCGACCAACCTTCCCGTAAACCAACAACGCCTTCGCTTCGGCAGTTTGCCGAAGCTTCGCCACAATGCCGGATAGTCGAAGATCACGGCCCCCGAAGACTAACGGAGCAGACCCCGCCGACGAAACCATTGAAGTCGGCGCACGTCGCAGCAGACGATTGAGGCACGACAAACCGGACGAGAGCGAACTCCCTGTGCGTAAGAGGCGACGGAGGAAACCACAGTCCGATGACGAGGAGCCAGCAGACGAAGTCGAAGTTGAAGTCGAAGTCGAAGTTGAAGTCGAAGTTGAGGACGAAGATGAGGAGGAAGACGAAGACAAAGACACATCAACAGTACGCCATGTCCTGCAGCTAGTCTTTGAGAATAGCGATGCTAATGCGCTTTCTACAGAGCGAGGGAGATCACAGTCGCGGAGCAAACGATTTGAAGCCGACGGGAAAGTTGCGGCCACTAGCACCCAACGGAAGACCTCGCTCGAGTTTGCGCACTGCAACCACAGAGACAGTAGAACCAGAAAGGCGATCTAAAGGGAGGAGACCACAGCGAAGAAAGACGCCGTTCGAGCCCGAGAGTCAAGAGGAAGATATATACGACATACCACCCAGCCCGCCACGAGCTAGCCGGCGCACTACCGGCGCATCTCAGCTACAGCGCGCAATAAGATATTTAAATCCGGAAGACGAGCTCTTCGTTTCGCAAGACGAGCATGACGATACACGACTCTACGATGAGCCGACTAGGGTAGGAGATGAAGATGAACAAGAGCGAAGCGATGACGAAGCACTCCCAACGCTGTCGCAAATAGCGGACAACCTTCCAAATATGGACGAATACTCAGAAAACCACGACCGCCCAGCCGAACTGGCTTGCCCTGATGACCATCTTTTGTTCAACGCCCCAGCCGGCCAAGACGAGGTTACAGCAGTACCCCTAACATCCAAAGCTCTGAAATCAATGGTAGAGCTGATGGACAGGCGTGGTTGGAAAAATGGCCATGAGCGACTATGGCTGAGTCAGGTTCGACGGCGCTGGAATGCCTTGCGCTCCCTACACGTATTTTGGGAATTCATGCCTAGCGCGCCGAGATACGACGCGCAAATTCACTACTTGCACTCGGGCGAGGAGGCAGCAAAGGCAAAAGAGTCTATACAAAGCGTAGACGAGCTTGTCAACAGCGTAGTCAAGCTTGCGGCAGCGTCGGACAAGGAGGACCTCAGGATAATCATGGCAGATCTTAAGGGGATGGTCATCCCAAGGCTAGTGTCGGTTCTCTTGGCCGTTTTCCGTGTCGGCGTGTCTGACTGTCCCACCAAGTGGTGTGCGATGGTTACAGACTTGACTATGCAAATCATGAATCGGATACTCGCATGGATTCGACATTCGTATGGAGCGATGATGAAGGCTTCAAAATTGCTGAACCGAGGAAAGCATGTGACGACGGACCATGATATATTCAAGCGCCATCTCGAGGCGCTCGAGGCCGAATTCGACGAGGCGCTGAGAGAGCTCCGCGATCTACCCGTGCAACAGCGAGAGCAAGAGGAAAGGCGCCAAAAGCTTGTCCACAGACAAGAGGAAGACCGGAAGAAGGAGGAAGAGAAGAAGAATTGGCAATACGAAATTGCGTATCGTCGCATCAGAGAACGCTACGGGTCTCGCGAAGCTGAGCCATCACAAGGGTCACAATTAACCGACTCGCCGCGGTCTACAACTTCGCAGCAGACGCTGGCATCACAGCGAACTCAAACGTCATTATCAACGCAGCTCTCTTCGCAGCCATCGTCGCAGCGTACGTGGCCGACTCAAGCGTCCTCTACGACGTCAGCCAATTCGCAAGAAGCTGTGAGCAATCCTGGAGAAGACACTTGGTCCGACGATAAAAAGTTGAGGCTACTGGGTTACTTGAAGAAGCACCCGAACCCGAAGGGCGGAACATGGACACTGCTCTCTTGGGAGTACGGATGCAGTAAGGAGGAGGTAAGGGATCAGGTCGAACGACTGAGGAAGGCCGCCAGAGAGACATATGGCAGGAGGAACCAGCCGGTGCCAGAGTTTGCGAGGATTTGAGATGGTCTCGATACGAATGGTCTCAGCCGTAACAGCGTTGATTTACGACATTCTGCTTTGGAGATACCCCAGCGCACGCTACGTGCGCCAATGTTGAAGTTCAAAATAAACACATTCCAGGCCGATGGCCTGGAAAATGTCAAACACCATGACTCTACAAGGACTCTCACCTTACATTCGCTCGCTCGGCGGTGATGACTCGGCGTTGGCGTTGCGACGCCCGTAAAAAAAGGCTACTATATGGGGTTGCAGCGTCTGACCGTAGTAGCATGAATCATGCCCATCCGACAGGAAACAGAACCACGACAAATGTGCCGCGAAGAAGAAAAACCACAACGGACGCCGGCGATGGCATCAGGCTAAGGTCCAAGCCGCGATCTTAACACACTGGTATCAAAGCCGGAAACGGCATGGCGAGGAGTGCTCCCACGTGGCCTCTGATCGATCCCACCTGTTCGTGTCATGGGCGTGGTCGTCGGGAGGCGCACAGCACGCAAGGCGCTGGGAGCGCACGCACCGAGACCAGGCGCAAGACTTGGCGGCCACCAGTTTTGCATCTGCCGAAGATTCTGGCTCGGGGGAGCTGATACGCCGCCACGTAGGTGACACCGCAAAAAGAATGTTGGTTTGGGGGTGGTGCGCTGGCCGTGGGGCTTCGGCAGATGAAAAAGAGTGCGGTTTTGGTTGCGAGCTGAAGGGTTGGCCCCTGGAGGGTTGGCATCATGGGCCGACCGGATTTGCGGGTTACTGACGGGATGAAGCCAGATGGGAAAGGATCAAGAGGACCGGACGGAAATCTGGGATCGCGAGTGCGAAGCGAAGGAATGGGTTGATCACTGACGGTGGACGGCAAAATGGGCTTGGCTAAGCACCGAGCCGCACTGCGCGGTTATTGCTGCATAATTCAACAGCCAGATTCGCTCCCGACGCCCAGAGAGGCTTATGCGCTCGCTTTTCAGACGGGAATATCACATCAGCGCGTTCTGAGAGGGTTTCGGTGGCCTGCTAAGGAATACTTGGGCGCAAACTGGGGTGCCGCACAAGCGGACAGTTCTTCGGGTACGGGATTCGACACGTGCTGTGGAAGGGTTAAGGACTATCGGGCGGTCTTTGGGCTGGCCCGTCCTACGATTAGGCGTCGGGAGCAATTGCCGATGAAACTAGACCGCGAGGTTGGCAAAAGGTGGTGGTGGTGATGTTCTGGGCCTAGGGCTAGAACGCGTTTGGCTTGCTCGGAATTGACGAATCTGGAATCGATATCGCCGTGGGAAATCAAAAACTCAACGCCAACATTGAGTGAAATGATTGCCGTGGTAGGTTTCTTCCGTCCAGGCAGCGTCACGCAGAGCTGAAGTCAGCACGCAAGCTTTCGAGTGTAAGAGAAAAAGGAAAAAAAGGCAAAGACGTGCGTCAGCGAACGTCAAACTGATGCACTGCAACCCATACCCTCGGTTAGGCGTCGAAGGATGCAGCTGCGCTGCGGGGAACCCTTGAGTTGTCAAAACGTCTGAGAGACGAGCCGGGGCGGGTACTACAGTATGCGGTGCGGAGCAGTCGGGTGTCGGATGCGGCCAGGACGGCCGAGAGAGAGAGGTGTCGAAGAACAGAGCTAACCTCGGGATGGTGATGGACGAGTGGTGGACGTTCCGCGGCAAGCAAGGCAAGCTGAGGCTCTTGGGAATGCTGCAGTAGCTCTCCCCTTCAGTCAGACCTGACTCCTCAGTCAGCCGTCGGCAGTGAAGTCAGGAAACGAGAAGGTCACCCGGCAGCTGTCGTTTGAGGAGGCGCGCAGAGTCGCTTGGGACGGCGCTTGATTGGTGTCCAATTTGACGAATCCACGGTGTGTCTTCGGGCCACAGAGTCGGCAATGGACTCGGATCGATTCCCATCTCAACTGTCTCTGACCTTGGCTGGCTGTCTTTGTGCCGGCGGGACGGCGAGGACAGCGAGAGACAAGAGACAAAGGGCGACCGAATCAGATCAGACGTCGTCAACAAAGGACCAAATTCTCCGCTGACTGAGGAATTCCCAGAGACAACAGAGGCAGAATGAAGTCAGACCCTGGGCAGACGCTGAGACATGTTGCTGAGTCTCTGGGCCATTCTGAGAGCATTTTACAACTGCCGTGCCCCCCACCGGATGCCATGGCCCTGTCATGCCTGTTTCCAGCCCCCGCCGGGCCCCCTTCCCCGCAGACATCGGTGGGTCGGCGGCCGGTCACCAGTTTATCGCCGACACCGACGCTGTAAGAAGCAAGCACGCTGGCAGCTGGAAATGGAATATGCTGTCAGACGGAACGACTGGCGGCTCTCCGGCAATGCCACAAACCAAAGTCTCGGAGATCCCGGTCGACGGGTTCGCTGAGTGCCCTCTTTTTGCGGTCCATCTCGTCCGCAGTTGGGACGAAGGAATTACTGCAAAATGCATCTGCCGAAGGTCGAATTGGTCATGACTATCCCTCGACACGCAGTTTGGTGTCCACCAACCGAAACCTGAACCCCCTTCATCAGATCATTTCCATCGTATTTGCAATCCCTCCTTCGGCAGGCAATCGGGTTGACACCCCTCATTGCTTAGATGTCTCATTCTGAATTCATGACAACATGAGCCCTTTACATGGATACACTCGCCGCGAACCGATACGCTGGCTGTACGGCTTCCCATGACCGCAACGTAACGCAACGCAACCTCGACTCAGTTCGGTCCCCTCGGCAGCGGAAACCTCCTCTCTATTTAACCCATATCATGGGTTAAATTTGTGTGAGAAAGTGTAATTACCCAAGTGGGTGGCAAAAGGCACTAGAAGAAACCTCCTCTCTATTGTAAACCCCCCCTCAAAGGCCGGGACCACATCGACTAGGGTCCCTCTCTCTACCCCAGGATCCGTTACACCTTGGCCAGACCTGCCCCCGGGCGTCATTCTGCGAGCCTCTGAGTGGTCGCCGTCGGCTGCGGTACCTGAGGCCGACAGACCTGCGCTGCGTAAGGTGTGGCATTCTATTTGCTGATTTGCGCCGTGACGTTTGGCTCCCCTTCGGAGGCAATTCCACACAGGATTCCACGCTACATAGTACCTTACCAAAAGCCACACAGACAATCTCATCTGGGTCTATTTTCAAGGTACCTTACACTCAAAGTCCGGCCTTCGGACCAAGACGGCCTCATCTGGGACTCTCTCGTGTGCTCCCGACGATTGGCCGTGTCCTAGTCAGTACTGATCCAAGTTCCGCAAATAATTGTCGAGAAATCTCCGTCGGGGTGGCTATTCGGCACGGCGTCTTGGTTCCAACGCCTCTTCCACCATCTCATCCCTCCCTCCAAATCCACATCGACGTCCACTTTCACCACATCGCGCCAAAAAGGACCACCCACGATCCCAGAAAAAGCAGAACCCTTGCGAACCCTAACTCTATTTTCCGCCCGCCGTTCCCTTTCTTGTCTCATCTCGTACGAGACAAACCCCGATGTCCACGCTGCATTTCCCAGCGAGACCATTCCGAGGGTTACGGTGTACCCTTTCTGTGCGCAATTTCAACGGCATAATAGCCGCCACACGACGCCGCGAGTCTACTGGTCTCTTGGGCTACCCTACCAACAAGTGAGCGAGCAAGGCAGGCAACCAGAACCTCAGTTTATTACTTGCCGTGTCCACCCCTTAAGCGCATCTGCCATCTTGAGTGACGCTCGCTTGCTCCACCCGCCGAGGCACAGGTGCAGCCTGCACGTCGACTATACGGCATGCCCCCTCGCATACCTGCCAGCCCGCCCCATAGGATCCGGTCGATGCGTCCCAAGATAGAAACTGGATAAATTACTCTCGGTACCTGGCCCGGGTAGTAATTTTTGGCCCGTCGGCTACATCAACCCATAACCGCCCCGTTGGTATTTACTTGCACACATCGGGACTGTTTCTCATTTCTCTGCGGCTGCTGCAGACAGTCAGTCTAAGCCACCCCACCCCGATGAACACACCTATTTGACACGATGCACGGAATTACAGAGACAATACTGGAAACGTTTGCCCAGCACTGGCTATCAATAGGTGCATCACTTATTGTAGCCTGGCTGGTCAAGAACCACTACAACAATGGACTCAACAAGTATCCCGGACCCTTCCTGGCTTCGTTGACGGACTGGTGGCGCTTCTTTGACGTAAAGGGTCGACGTCCAGAAGTTACACATAGAAAGCTCCACGAGAAGTACGGAGATGTCGTCCGGCTTGGACCCAATACTCTGTCATTTGCGGATCCCGCCGCCCTGAAGACTATCTACGGACTGAACAAGGGATTCGTTAAGGTAAGGCTCCCGGAATGTAACACCGAGGACTCAACTAACAAATTGCTAGTCCGATTTCTACATTGTCCAGCAGTCTGTCGTCAAGGGCCACCGTCTGCCGTCGTTGTTCAGCACAACAGACAACAACTTCCACTCACAGTTCCGTCGGTGCGTCAACTCGGCGTTTTCCATGTCGGCGTTGGTCCAGTATGAGCCGTTCGTCGACAACACCACCAAGCTGTTCCTGTCACAGACTGAAAAGTTGTTTGCCGGGAACGGCGAGAGCTGTGACTTCACAACCTGGCTGCAGTTCTACGCCTTTGATGTCATCGGAGAGATCACTTACAGCAAGCGCCACGGCTTTGTCGAGAAGAACGAGGACATTGACGGTATCGTCGCCTACTTGAGCAAGCTGTTCCTCTACGTTGCACCCGTATGACCACAACATCCTCACTTTGATGAGCCGCAACTAACACGCACAGATCGGTCAAATCCCCATCCTCGACCTCCTCCTTCTCAAGAACCCAATCTACCTGAAGCTCTCCCAATGGGGCTTCATCGACTCGACCTTCCCCGTCGCCCGCTTCGCCCGAGCCCGCATGGCCGAGCGTCTCCCTGAGCTCAACGGCAACGAGCCCCTCCTGCCCCTCACCAACGACAAGAAGCAAGCCCAGCAGCCCGACCTCCTGTCCAAGTTCCTGGCCGCCCGCGAGGCCCGCCCCGACTTCATGAGCGACGTGCTGGTCCAGACCATGGCCGTGAGCATGGCCTTTGCCGGATCCGAGACCACGGCCATCAGTCTGTCCGCCGTCTTCTACTACCTCCTACGCAACCCCACGGCGCTGGCGCGGCTGAGGGAAGAGCTGGACGAGTTTGGCAGGCAGGGAGGCTTCAGCGACACCGAGACGGGCCTCGTCACGTGGACCGAGAGCCAGAAGCTGGTGTACCTCGACGCCTGCATCAAGGAGGCCTTCCGCATGCACCCGGCCGCCGGTCTGCCCCTGGAGCGCATCGTTCCCGAGCAGGGTGCCGAGATTGCCGGAAGGTTCGTCAAGGGAGGCACCATCGTGGGATGCAGTGCGTGGATCATCCACCAACGACCCGAGATCTTTGGCGCCGACGCCGACGTCTTCCGACCGGAGCGATGGCTCGTGGACGAGAGCAAGGACCGCGAGGCGGAGGAGCATCGTATCAAGGAGATGAACGGTCACATGTTCCAGTTCGGCATGGGCAGCAGGACGTGCATCGGAAAGAACATTAGCTTGCTGGAGATTTACAAGTTGGTGCCGAGTCTCCTGAGGAGATTTGACGTATGTGCCCCCCCTCCCCTAGCTTTCGATCAAGACTAGCTACTAACACCACACAGATCAAGTTCACCGACCCAGGCCAGGACTGGCAGCTTGTCAACGCGTGGTTCGTCAAGCAGGTCAACTTCCACACAAAGTTCCAAGTACGGGACATTGTCAAGCCGGAGGTCAACGAGAAATCATGAGCAAGATAAATTTGTACGATGGCGGTGATGAGATGATGACCCTAGAAAGAACCAAATATGTCTATACAGCCAATTTCAAACAGGCCCCTTACTTTATGTGTATAACGTGTGACCGATCTACAGGATATCTTTCGGCAACAGGAAAAATAAAAACGGCAACATCCTCGCATCGCTCAAGCCCACTCGAACTCGTTCTTCAACCCGTCGATACCACTCTTATCCTCGGCGTCGAGGTACCCACAAATGCGGCCCTCGGTATCCCACACCCGGCGGACCTCCATCAACCTCTTGCCCTGCTCGTCGCCCCAGAGCTTTGTCCTGCGGTACCGGAAATCGGCGTCTCCCAAGTAACTCCCCGCAGACTTCTTCTCCACGTCCGCCATCACGTCCCTCACCCAGCCGCTGCACCTCTCGTCGTCCTGCGCGTCCGGGTAGATGGTGTACAGCGCAAAGTAGTGGTCGCTCTGCATGCTCAGCGCCATGTCAGGCATCGTCGCCTTGACGTCCCCGTCGCCGTTGATCGTCGTCGCGGCGGCGGCGCCCCGTCCGAGCTGCGGCCTCCGCGAACACGGGTTCATGGATAAGTAGAGCGCGAACGACTGCGGCGTCGGCAGCGTCGTGAAGGCCTTTTTCAGCACGGCGGGGACGTCGGGGGCGTCGTTGGACACGTACGAGTTCTCGGAAATGTACCGGTGCGCGGGCGGGTTCCCCCCCCTCTTGGTCGACGTACTGTTGCGGCAGGGAGGTCGGGTTGGCGAAGACAGTCGCGAGCGGGCGCGAGGGGTGGCTGGAGTAGTGCAGGGGGATCAGGGGCTCCGGGTTGGGGCCGAAGGAGAGGAAGTTGGCCATGACCTGCGGTGAGTCTGCCCCCGGTGGTGTGCGGGTTCACGAGGACGATTTCTAAGCTAGG
Source organism: Colletotrichum neosansevieriae (assembly GCA_036785495.1). Classification (NCBI taxonomy): domain Eukaryota; kingdom Fungi; phylum Ascomycota; class Sordariomycetes; order Glomerellales; family Glomerellaceae; genus Colletotrichum; species Colletotrichum neosansevieriae. Next base: position 7,351 of record JAVHLV010000061.1, on the reverse strand, counting down.
GGCGGCCGTTGGGCAGATCTGATGTTTGTTGTTGTCAGTGCCTTGTGCGAGGCATTAGTGAATTGAGGACATGACATACCTTGATAACCCAGTTCAGGATCTCCTCGAAGCGGTCGAGGGAGTAAAGGTACAGAGACTGGTACATGCCCGTCAGAGGCCGCGTCCGGAGGTGGAACCGGGTGACGATGGCCGGGGAACCCGGGGCCGGAGCCGCGTGCCGCCCAGAACAGATCCGCGTTCTCCGTCTCGGAACACCGGAGCTCCCGGCCGTCAGCCGTGACGGCCTCGATAGCCTCGACATTCTCACAAGCCCATCCCCAGTTCTGTTTGTTCCAAGTCGGCTTTTTCGCGAATTCACCAACATGGTACCTACCTAGCGTCTCTCACACTCACCTTACGATTCCACCCCATGCCACCCTGCAACAAGAACCCCCGAGCCCAACATCAGGACAATGCCCCCCCGGAAAAAAAAGCGTCCGACCCCCTCCTCCTCGCTGTCGTCCCCGGGGCCCCCGATCTGCCCCTCCAAGAACCCATTCACCTCCTTGCCCGTCCTCGCCGCCGACGCCCTAGCCGCCGAGGTCGAGGAGCAGGGCCTCATCGCGGACGGACCAGGCGGCCCAGCTGTGGCCGCCGCTGCGGACGCTCACGCGCCAGCCCCTTTCGGCGGCGAGCTTGACGGCCTCGACAACGTGCGCGTGGTGCGTGGCCTGCACGACGGCGACGGGCCGCCGGGAGAAGTCGCGGAGGGCGTTGAAGACGCGGCCCCAGACGGCGAGGGAGTAGTCCGCGAAGGGGGTGTCTTCGGCGTAGAGGATTGGGAGGGGCGGTGCAGGCATTTTTTGGGAATATTGTTTTTTTTATTTCGTTTTTTTTTGTTAAACGTTCTTGAGTGGTGTATATGTTTCCAGCTCAGAATAACGTCTTAAAAAATGCGATCCCGAGAGTTTAAGACAAGAATCCGAGATCAAGAATCACTCGAGAATCACTCGAGAATCAGATACGGGATGAGATACGACAGAATGGTCCACCGGTAGTTGAAGAAGGCTGGTCCCGAGGATCTGGATCCTTTAAAAGTCCAACGAACAAAGATTGATTAGAAGAACAAAAACGTCAGCGGAAAAGGCGCAGTGTGTAACCCTCTCTCGTCCACGCTTTTCCCGGCGTAGTTCAGACGAATACAGCGAAAAGACTAGGTGAGCGCTTGACGAGTTTTGGACTGATCTTTCCAGCTCATGTACGCCAGCCTCTTATAAACTCGAAACTCAATTCTCTTGGTATATTGTAATTCTCGAGGTCAAAGAGTTCGTTAAGAGCAATGTAAAAGTTCAATTGGCCAAAACCAATCGAAACTAGGGCAACGAGAGGTCGGCAGAGACTTGTTAAATAAGAAATGGTTTCATCACGTAGAGGAACCAAAGTCACCTCGAAAATTGGAACGTAGTCATCCTCCACCGTTTCCCCTCCACCGCCGCGCCACCGGGACCTCTTCCCCCACTTACCCGCCCGAACGACTCGTGTCTCTGCAGATTTGCCAGTGTGGTGGTTCTCGTCAGTTTTCGTTCCAAGTTGTTTTTTCCCCGCCCATCGATCGCAGAACGGTTTGTTTCACGGGATGCGGGAGACATCTTCCGGGGGGCTTCCTGCAAGGGGAGAAAGGGGGGGGGGGACCCCAGACAGACTGCTGACGAAGCTATCGTGGCGCACCTCATGGCGGAACCACTTCACCACCACACCACCACGTTTGGCACTGCCACTTCTTTGCTTTTGCTGGCGAATTTCGTGGTCACTCATATATAATCACAGCACAATCACTCCATCTACAGCGGTCCTCATGTGCAGCGAGAGGAAAAGTGGGTATCGTCCATTGCTACCTCGTCCCATCACACGCATTCCTCCATAATTACATCGCGTCCGATGCAACGCAGTACAGCACTCAACAGCTCTATCCATCTCCTGCAAGATCAATTTGGTACCAGTACGCAGAACAAGCACCCTCTTCAATGCCAGGCCTAAGATACGACCTACATAAACCCCCGTGCTGTATTAAAACAAAAACCTCTGACCCGGCCATGCGGAACGAGGAGAAACGGCGAAAACGCCCTGCGCGCTACAGTCAGGCGGCGAGCCTGCTAGCCAAACCAGACATGTGTGCTTTGGGTCGCGGCACGCTTAGTTGTCAACCCGCGGCGACTGCTGGAAGTCTGTGATGGACTCCAGCATGGCCAGGTTCTTCTCCTGCATGTCGCGGTCCATGTTGTGGATCTGGTTCGCGTTGACTCTAGCTCGTTGTAGCTGTAAAATGTTAGCAAATACTTCAATCTCATAGACGGGGAGCATCAAGCAGGGCGATCCCACCACAGCAAGTGCCTCGGAGGAATGGTCTTCTTCCTCACCTTCGGCGGGCTGGGCGCCGTTCGCTTCGTCGTCGGCATCGGCGAATCTGCTGGCCGAAAGACCCTTAGGCTTAGCGGCTGCCGCATTGGCCTGTGACTATTAGTTGTGATCTGTTTGGGGGTTCTCCATGTGCGTACCTTGGCCTCTGCAATCTCGGCGTCCTTCACCTTGAGCTGCGCCTGCAACTCCTCGACGCCCTTCTCCTTGTCGGTCAGCGTCTTCTTCAGACCGTCGATCTGCTCCTCCAGATTCCTGCGCTTGGCCTGCTCCTCTTCCACAATCTTGGTCATCGTGTCGTTAAGCTCTTCGTAGTCGGCCTTGTAAGTCTTGAGCTGCTTGTCGGCCTCGAGCTTAGATGCCTCGAGCTCCTTCTGAGCGAGCAGCAGGTCCTCCTTGACATCTTCGACCTCCCTCTTGGCAGTGGTGAGGCTGCTTTGGACGACGTGGAGCTCCTCCTCGAGACCCTTCTTGACGTTCGCAAGCTTCTCGCGAAGGTTGTCCGCCTCGGTCGTATCGGGAGGGGTGGGAGTCTTGTTCTTGACAGCATCGAGGGCTGCCTCGGCCTCGGCGCGAGCCATCTTCTCATGCGCAAACATTTGACCGAGCTCACCGTTCTCTTGCTCGAACTGGGCCTTCTCAGCCTCAGCCTTAGCAATGGACTCCTTAGCCGCCTCGAGAGCAGACTTGAGCTCGGTAGCTTCGGCCTTCTGCTTGGCAATCTCGTCCGCAAGGGTCTCGCTCTTGCACTCGTACTGGTTCGTCAGTTCTGCCACGACCTTGGCGTGGGCCTGCTTCAGCTCCTCCAGCTCAGTGTGCGCCCCAGAAGCCGCCTGCTGCTTCAAAGCGTCTAGTTGCTCAGCGTGCATCGTAATCAGCTTCTCGACCTCGGCGGAGTGAGAGTCGTCAAGGCTTCGCTTGGCCTCGGCGAGGGCGGCGGCGCTCGACGTCTCGGTCTCCCTCAATCTAGTCAGAGCCTCATCAAGCTGGAGCTTCAGAGTGGTGAGCTCCTCGGACTGGGCGCTGCCAGCCTCCTTGGCAGACGCCAGCTCAGCATTGTGAGCGGCGAGGAGCTTCTCCTTGGCATCAGCGAGTTCGGCCTCGTGAGTAGCGATAAGCTTTTCACGGGCCTCGGCAAGTTCTGCCTCGTAGGTGGCGCGCAGCTTCTCGGTAGTGGACGCCAGCTCCTCCTTATGGGCAGCAATCAGCTTCTCCTTGTCACCGGCGCTCTCTGACAAGGCAAGGGCCTTCTCCTTCTCGCTGGCAATCTCTGCCAACAGCTTCTTCTTCTCTCCGGAGGTCTCGGCCTTGAGAGCCTCAACGACCTCAGCGTGAGACGCCTTGAGAGCTTCGACCTCCTTGGCGAGACTGGACTCGCTGTCGCTCTTGAGGATCTCAAGTTGCTTGGCGTGGCTGTCCTTCAAGCTCTGAAGCTCGGCGAGCTGGGCGTCCTTGTCAGCGGAAGCGCCGCTCTTGGCACCCTCAAGCTCCTCAGCATGGCTGGCGCGGAGGGCATCCAGAGCCTTCTGGTGCTCAGCCTCTTTGGCCTCCAGGGCGGCGACAGCAGCTGCGAGCTCAGCCTTGGCCGCCTCGAGAGCCTGGGTTTGGGTCTCGCTGGAATCGGCCTGAGCCTGGGTGAGGTCACCGTGCTGGGTCTCGAGTTCACTGTGCTTGGTGGTAAGCTCGGTATGCTTGGTCTCCAGATCGCCGTACTTGGAGGTAATATCGGTGTGCTGCGACTCGAGCTCGCCGTGCTTCTTCTCCAACTCGCTGTGCTGAGTTTCGAGCTCGTTGTGCTTGGCCTCTAGATCCTGGAACTTGCGCTTGAAGAATGCGTCTCCTCTGAGCGACTCAATCTCCTCTTCGTAGTCTGCTGACACTTGCTTGAGCTCGGCGTCGTGCTTCTTGGCTTGAGCAGACTGCTCCTCCTTAACCTTCTCGAGAGCTTCATCCTTTGCGGCGATCTCCTCCTTGATGCTGTCAATTTGCTTCTTGAACTCGAGAGCCTCCTCGTGGGCCTGCGCAAGCTCAGTCTGGGCGACGGCGAGCTTGGACTCGACCTCGGCAACCTGGGCCTGGGCGGCAGCCAGCTCAGCAGTCTTGGCGTTGAGGTCAGACTTTGCCTGCTCGGCAGCCTGCTCTGCAGCCTCGAGCTTGCTCTTGAGCTCAGCAATCTCGCCCTCGACGGCAGCAAGCTTGGCCTTGTGGGACTCCAGCTCGGCGTTGACCTTGCTCTCGTGGGCAACCTCCAACTCGTTCTGCGAGGAAGTGAGATCGTCAATCTTCTTCTGCAGGTCGGTGATGGCGGCCTCGTGGCTCGACTTCATCTTGGCGATGGCTTCCTCGTGCTCGGCGGAGTCGGACTTGCCCTGGGTGAGCTCTTCGGCATGCTTGGCTTCGAGGGCTTCGATGGCGGCCTTGTGCTGATCGGTCAAGGAATTCTGGAGCTCCTCGAGCTTGCTGGCATGCTCTTCCATGGCCTGGTTGAGGGCGGTCTGGCTCTGCTTCAGCTTATCCTCGTGTTCGGCTTGGAGGGTCTCGAGGGACTGCTTCAGCGAGGCGAGCTCTGTCTCGGCGGCTTCCTTGGCGGCGATCGCCTCCTTGTACTCGCTTTGCTGTTTCTCCAAGTCAGCATCCGTGGCGATAAGATGTTCGTTGGCCTCATCAACCTGGTTCTCGAGCTCGGCTTGCTTAGCTTGCAACTCAGCCACCTGGTTTTGGTGGGCCTGTTGGATGTCATTCACGGCACTGTGGACCTGCGCGGCCTCCTGGTTTGTGGCGTCGCCCAATTGGGACAGTTTCTCCTGCGACTGCTGCACCTGTGTCTTGAGCTCGGTAAGCAAAGACTCCTTCTCGGTCAGCTGGGATTCCTTTTCGCTGAGCTTCGCCTTGAGCTGCTCAACCTCCTTGGTCAAGGCCTCGGACGCGCCGTTCGAATCAGGACGAATCGACGGTCGGGAGGTCCTCGTGGGGGCGGTGGTCGAGCTGTTGGCGGTCGAGAGACGCTTCTTGGCTTCGGCGACGGCGCCAGTACCGCTGGTGGCCGGCGATCGGGTGCTCATCGAGGATGGGCGAGGGGCGCCGCTGATGGACGATCGCGAAGCGGTGGTCGAGGTTCTCGGGGCGGTGGAGGAGCTGCTCACGGAGCTGGCGGGTTTCCTGGCGGCAGCCGTTGCAGCGCCGGTGGTGGTGGTCGAAGACCTCTTCTCCTTACTCGGCGAGGCAGCGCTGCTTGGGACGGCCGAGGTGCGGCGGACCGTTCTCTTGGTCTCATCCTCAGAAGCAGACACGCTGGGACGCGAGCGGTGTGTGGTCGTGGACGCCGTGCTCGGGGCCCTGCGGGTGGCACTGCTCGTCGTGCTGGTGGTGCTGCTGCCGGGAGGACGGGTGGGAGGCTTGCTCAGGCCGCCGGCGACGCGGGAAGTCGACGTGGTGCTCGCAGGCTTCGCGGTGCTCGAAGTCGAGCCAGCAGGACGGCGGGCGGTCGTCGTCGTTCCAGAGCTCGACGAGGGCTTCTTCAGGGAAGAAGTGGCCGAAGCGGTGGACTTGGTGCTCGGCGAGCGGGGCGCGGCCTTGGGCGCATCGTCGTGCTGGACGACCTCGAAGCTGTCGGCGTCGGACATGGCTGGAGATTATCGTGGGACGGTGAAGAAGGATTCTCGTTGTGCAATTCTGTCGGCGCGTATCTTGTCAGCTTGGAGTGCTTAGGATAGTTCGGGTTGCTGCAGGAATGGAAAGACATTGCGGAGGGTGGGAGACACGGCATGTCTTGGTGGGAGCTGGTCATGGCAAGCTGCATTGACCCCTCACAGAAGGCAATTGGGCCAGACAACGGGCGGAATGGGATCGAGCTGGATGTACTTACGTCGCGACGTCGTACACTGTCTCGTTTCTCCTTTTCTTTCCTCTGCGCGAAAGCTTGGGTTCCGCCGTGGGGAGACAGCGAAAACAACACACAAGGACAACAAAAAGAGCAAGGAGGGATACAACGGAACGACAGCTTTGGGTCGTCGTATCTACAAGCTTCGAGCTCTAGTCAATGGCGAAGCTTGAGGAGAGAGGGAATTGGAATGGGAGGTGCGGGATGGAGGGAAAGAAAGAGGTGTCTTATTAGGTAAGGTAACTGCGACAGGGAGGAATATTGAAAAAAAAAGTTGCTTCGAGTATGTCGGCGTGGATGGAGACGCAGTACATGGGCTGGACACGTCCACGACAAGGTGGAAGGTCCCCTTTGGATAAGGTAATGGATGGGCGACAGGCACAGCAGGCACAGCACAGGCGCTGCACTAAACGTGCGGGTGAAGTTGTGAACTGGCAATTAGGCGGCACTTGCAGCACTGACACCTGATGAGAACAGCGCCCAGATTACGCGAAGCCGCCAATCACGCAGTTGGAGGACGGCCAACAGCGGCAACAAGACAGGGGTCTGCACCCAGCGGACGGTGGAAGGTGGATGGTTGGAGTGGAGACGAGGTGGTCTACCTGAGGTAGGTACCTTACCTGAGGTTCTGGATATTACGTACCGCTTCTCTGTCGTTGCAGACTCAGGTTCAGTACCTTCATCAGTGTTGACTGAGAGAGCTTCACAAATTGGCCACACGACCTCAGATCTTTCCTCATTTTCCAAGTTTCGTTCACATTGACAAGAATGACACCTCAGGCACTAAGAAGGACAAGACTTAGTGTACAGCTTGCGGCCCCTGACAGCCCAGGCAGGCTTGAGCGATAGGGTCGGACGCCAAACAAACAGTGGACGGTGCTGACAGCAGCTCTCGCAGCCAGGGTTGGGAATTAGTCACGATTTTAGTCAATTAGTCAAAAGACACTACTTTTTTGAAAATATATATATATTAAATATAAAAATAAAATAAGTAATATAAATATATAACTATATAGTTTAATAACTAAATAATATATATATAACTTTTAATTTTTAATTTTATTATATATATAGTAT